>VZTL01071266.1:0-27227 GCA_013400535.1 Scopus umbretta | reverse complement strand
GGAATGCCACCAGATCACACCTCTTGGTTACTAACATGGCATCCGAGTAGTGACTTGTGCCTTACTTAAGCAGGAATGTTTAGTCACTTGCTTACACCAGTATCATTATTCAGGTAAAAATAGCTCAGTGGTCGTTCTGTCAGGTATGAGAATGTTCCTCCCAGTCAAGCATGAATCCCTTTCCAAATGACACAATATAAACTGAAAAAGAAATGTTTTTCCATATCAGAAAGAGACAGTTGTGGGTTGTTTGAGCTAAATCAAGCTAAATCAAAGTAATTTGACACATTGAGAAGTGTCCATGTGGACAGAGTTTAGCAGTGAAAGACTCGGCTCTATAATTACTAGTCCTCTTGATGGTTCCCACAGTCTTCTGTCCTAAACCTTTTCTTTCCTCACTTGATCTGAATTTAGGCATGGTAAAATGATGTCCCAGCAGTCTCAAGGTATACAGACAAATTTAGCAGGCAACGCTTTTGAAAATTGACATTATACAGTTTTGGAAGAGCTTTGAATAGTTTTGGAAAGTGATTCAAGTTTAATCTGCTTTGCAGATAAATTATTTGAATAAAATAAAAGATACACTTCCTAGTTTAGACCGCAGGAAGAATTTCTTCAGCCTGTTCATTCTGCATCCTATTACACATAAGTAATATGAAAATTCTAGATGGGAAATGCCAATAGTCAGATAATCCTTACAGTAATTCTGCTCTGAAGTTTTATTCTACTCCAAGGCACACATCAGTGATTGCAACCACATGGAAAAAAAAAAAAAGCTGGTCTTGGGTTATTTGTTGCTTGTATCATTGCTGACTGTGTGAACACTCCTAGACCATTTCAGTGCAATATCGAAGAGGCTAACTGCTAACTAAACCACTCTGCTCCTAGTTTGAGCTAATCTGTTTGACTTTGTAAAGGAATGCTTACTTAGTTACTTAGGAATGCTTATTTAGTTACTAAGTCTCAGCTGGGAATCGCAGCTAAGAGTAAATTTTTCCTAAGTTGTTTGTTAGAAACGTATGGCAGAAATACAATCAGGTCACAGGAATGCAAGAGTAGACTGTAAAAATATTCATACTGTGACAGACCTAAGACTGATCTAGCTCAGTATTCCACATCTGCATTGGCCACTAGCAAAAATGCTAAGGGGAGGATATAAAGAGCAAGGCCAAGTACTCAGTGAGGCTGGTAGGTATCAGCAGTCAATAATCAGCAGTTCAGGGGTCTCTCAGTCTGAAACCTCCTGATGGACCCATTCTATGCTGATTTGACTGAGCTCTTTTAATTAATCTGTATTTTGGTCTTCTTGCTATCCTATGGCACTGGTTTTGCCACAATACTCTTGGGCATTGCATGTCACAAATATTCTCCTTCTCTTAAGCCTGCTGTCTGGTCATTTTTTGTAGTGGCTCAAGTCGTTATGTTGTAAGAAATAGAAGTAGAAGACAAGCAAAGCTTTTACTAAATGTAAAATCAGTTTATTGTGCCATATTTAAAGTATTAAGCTTTATTGTTTACTTATAAATCAATATAATTGTTCAAGTCCATACTGAATTTTTCATTTGTTTTTAATGCATGTGGACCTGGCAGTTTATTCCATTTCAGTTACAGTATGGGGATCAACGCTTTTCTGATTCCTATGGGGACATCTGTTCATTAGCACGCAGGGTGGCCAATATCGCTTTAGGTAAAGATCAGCTAGTTCCTCTGTTCTACACACTTGGGAAGAATAGCGTTGCTTATAAAATGTAACAAATGTTTCCTGGACTTTAGCCAATATATTTTTGATCCTTTCTTGATCTTCATTTTCACTAATCCTTTTCTTTTTGTGTTCTTGCCTTTTGTTGACATGCCAAAATTCTGTCAGTCTTGTTTCCTCTTTCAAAAAACGTATTTTTGTTAAGTTGAATTAAGCATTCTACCCTGTTGCCAAGAGCAAATTAAGTTCCCCCCACACTGAAATCAAATTTCATAAAGTGTCTGGGCAATTAGCTCTAATATGTGGTTGCTGTAACTCTTAATTTTCCCCTTTCAAGGGTTCTCTTTTTTCTCTGTCTTTGTTTCTGAACAGAAAACGTGAGATTCCTTCTCTTCCCTCTGGTTGTGGCCTTTTAGTTCCCCAGCATCCAGCAACCATCCACTGATACTTAGCCAAACCTCACTTTTAATCTATAACCCAAAGGTATTTGAAGTAACAAATTGTTCATTCTTCAACCAGAAAGCTGAGCTGGTGGACCAGCCTGCTGGAACTGGAATAAAACTTGAAGAACAGACTTCTGAAGAGCTCTCCCAAGCACCACATTTAAGCACATCATACGCACGCCGAGAGATTTCCCATGACGACTGGAAACTGGCACAGCTCACCCACATAACAACAGAATTCTTTCACATCGGAAGTTATCTTCTATATGTTTTTTTGTCAGGGGTTTGATTCCAACAGGTTCAAGGAGGACAAAATATAAGCACATAATTATTTCAAGTAGATGGGAAAGGAAAGGCCCCATTTCAGAAAGATCACAACAAAATCCTGTCCGGTGTTGTACAGAGGAACAATCCAGCTCTAGCTTAGCCTCCTAGCAATGCTTTAGCATTCTCACATCTACATCAGCTTACTGTAGGCTTTCTTCTCCAGGCCATCTTCAGCAAAGAGGTTTTCCCTATCCTCTTCCCCAAACCCTTTGTATTGATGCATAGGCAGGATGCATAAGACATGGAATAAGACTTCTCTCTGCTAGCTGTACCAAGCGCTCTGTGGTGAGGAAGGATGTAATCAGAGCCAAGGAAGCAGTTGTTTCAGTTCCAATAAAAAGTCATCTTATATCCAAAAAAAAATCCTGGATGGTTTCCCAATGTCAACTAGATTAGGATCAGCTAATTTGTTCATAAGGAATTTGACAGTTTGAACATTACTCAGTCAGCCACCGTCCCTCTCTTTCCTTTATATCCCCATTTATTTTGGCACACTTAAATAGTGCACATGATGAAGCTGTGTTATGCTAACAGCCATCGTGCTATTTTAAACATAACACTAGAAGTCGTAGAAAAGCTGCTTGGACTCCAAAGGGTATCTATATATATCTACAAATTGACCAGCTACACTGCAAATGCTCTAATGAAGCAACAACTGATTTTAACACATGAAACCTGCAATTACATGAAATGCTCTTTTGTTTAAAAAAAATTAGTTCTATCCACAGATGCATGCAGAAGTGTTTTCCAGCCTCCCATACTTCCCATTGCGGATTGCCAATCCCTGTCAATGTACCACTACTCCTTTAAGCCCAACACGTGGGTAGGTTTTGCTGTTCCTGTCCTCCCCCTTTTTATTCCTACTCACCCCTGCAACACTCTTTAGTCTACCTCTTCCCTAATTTAATGTTCTGTCAACCCGTAAGTGATTCAGAAGGGAGGTGCAGCTGAGAGTCAGGTGTCTAGCCCTCCTTAACATTCACTAGGGACTAGGCACTAACTGCCCTTCAGTGTTTTGAAAATTCCCTTATGAATAGTAACATGCTAATAACTTGGGCTCTATTTCAAGTTAATCTGGCCACAACAGCATCCAGAAATTCATAGCTAGTCTTCAACCTGGCTTGTATGGATACCCATCTATTGCAGCCAATTTTCCTGCTCCTTCAGGCCACTTAAAATAATCTGCATGTGGCCAAGGGCAAGTAGCTCAGTACGTAACTCCAGAGAACAGGCAGAGGGATCCTAGGGAAGGATGTGGTGACAGGTGGGAAGTGAAGCATCTTTTCCTTCAGCTGTCCAACCACTGCCCTGTGGGATGGGTGCGAAAGGACTTGGAGCCAGGTCATGAGGAAGCCCACATCTGAAGCTCCTCTCCTTTTTGCTCTGGGCCTCCTGGTGTACTTAGCAATTCAAACCCCAGCACAGACTCATATCGCGTGATCTCACCATAGCAGCCACATGTGACCTGCTCCCAATTTCATGCAGTACAGTAACAACGTTAGCCACCTTTCTCTATTATAATCAATACCAGAACTGCAGTGCCTATACTCATAGTGCCTCTAAGAAAAGGCTGGGATGTTTGAAGGCAAGTCTGAGAGCTTGTGAATTTTCACAAAGCTTGAAGTTTCACAGTAACACTCTGCTCCCCAGTTTCATCCCCCTCCTCTATTTCACGAGCCACCCCCTACTCCTCTCTCTTCATCTTTTCATTTTCCATCTGGCAGACCTGATTAATGCTCTATTCTATCCCACATGCTTCAGCTTCTTAATCCTTCTTGATCCTCACCCTTGATAAGACTGACTATTATTAATGTTATCAAAAGGATGAATTAAAATTAATGCAAGACTTGTAATTCAGCTGTATTGTTGAAGTGAGAAGTCAAGCCAGTCAAAACAGCAAATGAAACATGCTCAAAGGCATATCACGGCAGCTTTTAAAAGAAAACACAGTGTCTGTAGAAAAGCCTAGGCTTCTAAACAGGAGAGAGAAAGGTGCATGATGATACAAGGGACAATAAGTATTCACAGAAGCTATTTGTGAAGTACATATGATACTTTTCAAACATTTTAGGTCGGTTACATGATCAGCACAACCCATTTCATGATACAGTTCTGGTATTCCTATGTCAAACCTACAATATAATCTTCTATAGAAAAAAAAATTATATTGTAATCTTAACACTATTTTCCTAATAACATCAGTCACTATTTTTTCTATAATTTCCTTATATTAAAAGACAAAAGCTAAAAATAGAAGTATTTTATCCAATATCTTTGAGTTAATTCATAATGCCATATAACATACAGCTGCTGGCTTTCAGCTTTCAGTGTGATGAAGAGGTCATTTTCTTTTTGAACAATGATTGCAGTCTCTTTCCCATTCACTTTAATTCTCACTGCTTTCAAAACTTTGTTTTTCAATTTAAGTAGTACTTAAACTTGTATTTCCTGGCCTTCAGGTTAGAATTTCCACTGCTACAGCAAGCACTCTTGAAAGGCATATTATTTTATAAGCATTATTTCCAAGCATGATCAAGTGGGGAAAGATCAGAAAACCTCAGGTGGAAAACAGATTTAATTTATCATGAGGTATAAAAGGCAAGGAAAAAGTAGCTATGAATGTATTAGAAAGAGGAAGAAAACTATGTATAGATCCATTGCAAAGTGTAGGAAGAAAGCAAGCATGGCTTCATACACACACAAACATGAAAGATAAATTGCAATCAGCCATTTGGAAGAAAATATATTTTAACAAGGACAGAAGAGTACCAGACAGAGCACAGAAAACTCAGGTTAAAGACCATATTTAGATAAGTGAGTTATGTTCTAGCTGGCAGAGCCAGATGAAAATTACTCTAGACAAAACTAGCAAAACTTCGAAGTAGAGAAACTAGCTGATTTTGGAACTAACCAAGATACTTTCCTAAATATTAGTGATCACCTGCGGGAACCTGGGGAGGACAAAGGAGGCTCTAGAAAATGAGAAAGGGCAGAAACCTTTTAAAGAGGGAGAAAGGAAGATGTGAAGATGCCGAGCATCATAAACTAATCGGTGTATAAAAATCTTGGAACGAATTACTCAACAATCCATGTCAAGTGCCTTAAAGATAATAAAGTGATAAAAACAGGCAACAAGGGTGTGTCGAGAACAGCTCACTTCAAACCAAACTAATTTATTTCTTTGATAGGTAATAGACGTAGCACAGAAGGAAGAAGCAGAATACAGGCTATAACTGAACTGCAGGAAAGCTTTGTCATTGTCCATATGGCGTTCTCAGAGGGAAGCGGAATCTTGATACAGTCACCAGCAGGTAGATAAGGTTGGCTGAAAAAATTGGTTTCAAATCTGCTTGTCAGTGGTTCCCCACCAAATGAAGAATCTCAAGTGGATGCGATTCTGCTGTGGGTCTTCTGAATCCAGTTATATATTTACTTTTTCCATAATGACTTGCACAGTACAATAGAAATCATACTTTAAAAACTTGTGGGCAGTCACAAATACTTTGGTGAAAAGGATCACAGTTTGCACTTATCTTTTTAAATGTGAAGAATGGTCAAAATTTAGTGTGCTGAAAATCAAAGAAGAAACCTGGACAATGCTGCACAGGAGCAGAACACCACAAATGCAAAAGGAGCAACAGTCTGAGCGGTGCAGCAGTCCAACAACTGCAGCACCTCACAAACTGGATGAGAGACAACAACATCACGTGGCTAGGAGAAAAAGCAAATATTGGTTTATTCTGTGCTGGGGAGATTTCCAATGGTGCTCTCCCTATCTGTGCTGATACTGTGGGCCCCCAAAAGTATCCTATTGCATACTATTTTGCTTCTCAACCCTGTTGCAAACCCTGGAAGCCACCCCAGTTCTCCTGTTAAATAAGAGGTTGAAGGATATTGCTTGTGCTGGGGAGTTTTGAAGAGGCATACTGTATTGTGAATTTAGTATATGGATCTATGGATCTGACTCAAAGACCACTTCAGTTAATACAAGTGATAATGGTATGCAGATGGGTGATAAAGTCTTTTGGTCAGATTCTGGAAGACTTTACTCACTTCCCTAGAAGAATGACTGAAGTATTTCAAGAACAGGTTGGACAATACTTTGACAATTACACTTGTTTTTACTTTAGTGGTGATAGTCTTTTGGCAATCACTCCACAATTCCGTCATTAATTTACACTCAGGTAACTTAAAAACAGTAGTCCAGATGCTCAGTGAGGGAAAACTGGCTATAGCTGCACTTGGAAAAAGTGTTTGCCTGATTTATAAGAGGTCATGGATCTGGCCCCAACCATTCAAATGTTAATATGTCAGTTTGTATTATGTGAATGAATTGGTGCTATTTTATTGGGGGGTTGAGTTTTTTGAGTTTTACAGCAGTCTCTTAAAAAAAGAAAAATATATATACATTTCTGGTTTATATGGCATCTTTTAGTGAAAAAAAAAAATAATCTATTAATCAATAGGTTGGGTTTGGTTTTGTTTTTACCAGACATTGGTACATGTCACATACTTAGGCCTTTATATCATAGGCCAACAACCACTGAAGTCAAGCTTAGGGGCAGGATTTCCTTTAGCCACTGAATCATACCTATACTTTTTGTTAGCTTTAGGCTTAAATCACCTTTAGTTCTCCATCTCTTTATTTTACTATTACACACTGCACAGAGAAAAGACTAGGCTTATTCACAGGCACCAAGGCACAGGAAGGTTTGATCAAACATAGCAAACTAAAATGGCGAGCACAAAATTTCTGTATCAAAGACTCAAAAGCCTGCTCAGGCAAAACACCACTCCTACATCTTAGCTGAGTACAAGAGTTTCCCAAACAGCAAGATACTGGCTTTAAGTAGAAGGGCAGAGCAGCGGGATCTTAACAATTAGTCTCATGCTATTTGGCCCAAAGCCTGTACAACTGAACAAAACAAGGGAACCTAGATTATCTCCCAGGTTAGCTGGCTGAATGTTGTGGGGACTCTGCCTCTGTGGATATCACTTCAGAAAATGTCATTTAATTTTCATAGCAACCACAGCCTGTAGGTGCAAGAACAGGATAAAAGGGAGGAAAAAGAAAGCAGTATTTACAGTTGATCTTTTTTCACTTAGCTCTCACACACAGAAATGATTCATTTTTACCAACAGGGAAAGTAAGGGCATCCCTTTCATGAGTCAGATTCTTTTTTTCTTGTGGATTTCTCTGTTTTCAATGTTTTGTTTCTTGATTTTGCTTTTAATTCCCCATGACAGAGATAAGCTTAGCAGTAAAAAGGTGACCACCAAATGTGCTTTCTCCTCATCCTATCTTCCTTAGTATTTTTGAAGTAAGTTGCAATTCAGGACTTCTTGTTGCTGATAATGGTCTGAAGTGAGCAGTTCAGGTCAGTCTTAAACTTAAGTGCCTAAAGTTATGGAAGCTAACAAATGCACATCTCTCATTTTTGGTCAAGAAACACGAAACCTTATCAAAGCAGGCCATATTTCATAGACAGATAGACGAGCAGATTGAGGACTTACCTTTAGTCCTTATAATTTGAAAATCTTGATTAGCTTTTCTGAAAAAAAAAAAAAACGAAACCCCAAAAAAACCAAACAAAACTCAACCATTTTATTCATACAAACTTAAATTTCACAATTTAGCCCTGATGTAACTCGTCTGGGCCTCCCAAATCACACCAGAAATTAATCAGCCATACAGAGGTAAGGCTGAAAGGGCTCAAAAGTATTCAGTGACTTTGCATGCCTCTGTTTACGGTTGTCTGGCTTTAAACACTTACCAGCAGGTGTCTAAATTAGGCTATCTAAAAAAAGAACCCAAAATGTGGGGGACTTTTTAGAAAAGATTTCCCCAAGTGACTTGTTCAAGGATTTTGAGTGAGCCAGTGCTCAACTCAAAAAAGGCAGCCAAGGGCCCAGTCCAAAACTGACTGAAGGACACAGTTGGCTTGTGTGACTTTCACGTCTCTGGAAGTGGCAGTCACAATGTACACCAGATTGGGTAGTATAATGCATATGTTACAGGCTTCTGAGGCAGAGAGGTGGTCATTTTCATATTGAAACTGTATATTGCTTTTCTATGCACCTGGCTGTATACTTGGTATACAGACCTTGTCTTCTCTAAAAAGGAAAAGGGGAAAAAAAAATCAGTGAAGGCTGGTTTTAATCCAGTTCATTCCTGATCTATGCTACAATCCTGAAACTAGGGAAAAACAATCTTTAATCTTTCTCAGCTAGTCAAGGAGTGCCCAAGGAACCTACTATAATCATTTTGACTGATATTTAGAAAATGTACCTAGCTTTTCTGAGTTTTCTCAGACTTTCTGGAGCTAAAAACAAATCTGGAAAATCAGTGTCACTTGGATGCCAGCAATCCAAGTATTCTGATGCCAGACTTCTACCTCAGTTTTCATCTCCTTCAAAGACTTATTGCATAAGATTTAAAAACTCAGAATATCTTAACCTTTTTTTATATTTACAGCTCTGTTGAAATCCTTAGCTCCACCTCACTGGCTTAAAAACTCCAGTTGTCTTGTCTTCCTCAAGATTTTATCAAAGATTAATTAACATGGCTTGAAATGCACCCCTTTTCTTAACAAAAGAAAGGCTGTATTTTTTTATTTTTTTTAAAGTTACCACCAGGAGAGTCAGGATATGAAAATAAAAAGATTTTAACAATATAGACAGAAAGACAGTTTTGGAGAAGTTAGACTAACCACCTGACAGTGGCAGAGTGCAAAAAGAGGTGAGAAAGGAGGTCAAATGTGCATCAGTTAAATACACCTGCGACTAAGTAGGCGTGGAAAAGAGTTCACTTAAGAAAAACCAGGGAAATGTAGAAGTCCATAGACACTGAAAGCAGATTGTTGAGCCCCCATCCTTCCCCAGCCATCTTGTTGGAAAAAAACAGGACAGTATTTGCCTGCCTTTTAGTAAAGGAAATTTGGGCAGATTAACAGGTTTTCTGATTCTTTTTACAAGGGTTTAAGTAAAGGAAGAAAATTCCAAGATCTTGGTTATTATATGTCTTTAACTAAGCACAGAATTTGGCCTAACATTTATGTTTGTAAGAGAGAAATTTTTTTTTTTCTTTTTATGAAATCTTTACTCAAGCAAGATGACGTCTGACTTACAACCACAGGGTGGAATCCAGTAACTGTGCACAGGACGGGTAGAAGAGCACTGACATTCTCATTCCTGGGTGGGGACCGGAGCTACAGAGCAATTGAAGGTTAGGTACAAAAGGGATACAGTTGAGCATCTGCGCATTCAATTCCCTCACTGTGTCCACATTAGCAAGTAGGGGAGCTCAACAGGCATGGATTCACTGCATGACATGGCTGATGTTGAGGACACCATGTCCACCCACTGAGCGTTTCAGGAGGTTTTAATTGCGAGTAGCTGTAGTCTGGCACCAGGTACTGAAAGCCGATTAGCACAGGAGCGCACAAGGTGTGCTCCTGCCGTGCACTCCCAGCTTACTTCCACCTGAGAGAACATCCAGCCTCTGCGCTCCCTGGCCATTCTGCAACGCCGACTGGAGCAGAGCAAGTGGGGCAGGATGATTGGGACGTTCGCTTCAAATGTGCGACCATAATGTGCAGTGAAGACACTGGTTGTCCCCTCGCCTGGGGCCCAGATGGGTGGGCTGGCAGCAGGTGAGCCTGCCAGCCAGGCCCCGTCCCTGGCGGGAGGTAGGTGGAGATGTGCCAAGGCTTTTTGGCCAGGCAAGCTCAGGCACGAGCCAGGCACTGAGCTGTTCAGTCATGTCCACACTGAAGCACTTCTTACACGAGCAGAGAGAAACAAAAGCTTAGGGACCTGATGAATGTCAGGCGGTGACCAGCAGTGGTTTCATGACCATGTTTTTTAAAGTATTATTTAGCTGCCTAAGTAACATTTTAGGGACCTGTATAGCGCTTTAAGTAATTTGCCTGAGACCGCCACAGCCATTTGTGGCAGAACAGGGAAATGCACCTTCATCCCCAGAGGCTCTGGCTAACACCATAACCGCACCAGCGTCCTTCCTCTTTTCTCCTTCCTGCTGGCTGGTCAGAATCAGCTTAAATTCACATAACAGGAACATATTTTGATCGCCGAGAGATAGGCCCTTGAGGGGCATTGCCATAAGACATTTCTTACTGAAAAAGAGCCACTTTGATCGCAGAAGAAAAACCCACATGGCACGAAACAAGCTGCACAGAGCCCACAGTGGTCTATCAACTATGGTCACGGCAGTATGAAATGAGAGATGGCTGCGGAGATGCAAGGGGAAGGGAGGTGGTGAGGTGAAAGGAAAAGCTAAGAAAGATATGCATTTATTCAAAAGAAAATTAAGTTCTTAGCTATCGTCCTATTTCACTCAATAGCAGAATTTCCGACTACAGCAAGACAACTGGCTGACAAGCCACACGCATGACTAAAGAAAGTGGGCCACCGATGAGCAGCTTAGAACTGTCACCCCCGGTGAGACTCTGAGATGCCAACACTTCGTTTCATCCCAAACCAGCAGGAAAACTTAAATATTAGCTTTATTTTTCAGATTGAAATATGCTGTGAATATCTGTTCTGATTAAGTCACAGCATTTGTTTTAGGCCTTGAGGCTTTGGCTAATGCTATGATATGAAAAGCTAAAATATTAAGTACAGAATGCCCTGTATATTTAGTACATCAATATATAGAATATGAAAATTGCCATGATGGACCATTTGGGGAATTTCTTGCAAAATCTTTACAAAAATCAGTACATTCACATGAAAATATTTTAATTTAATTTAACAAGCATTTCAAGATTTCCACCAAACTTCTGTTCATTACTTTTTACAGGCTGTACTTGCATGAACAGGAATTTTAATTTCAAAACATAAATTCAAAACATAAAGACAAGTTACCATGCTAAAAATCTTGCTCCTCCTCACGCAAAAGCCTTGCTAATTAGATTTAATGAAACTGCGATAGCACCTATTCCTTTTCACAGGCTTTGGATCAGGCCTGGTGAATAACCTTTAATTATATCTTTCATCACATTAAAAATCTAAAGAGATAGAAATTAATCAAAAATAATTAATAGATTTTTTATCAAGGCTTGTTCTAACTTGTTTAGTTCACTTTAGTCAAATACTTCATTTGTAATACTTTATTTACTGGGTGTAAAAACCAGTGAAAAACAATAATAATGAAAAATAAATTAAAATTAATGGAATAGTTGCTCTTCAATGATTCACATTTTCTAATTGCAGTGCCAGAGGAATATGCTGTATGCTTTCATTGCATGTGCACAAGTAGCAACGTATATGTGAATTGCTACCAAATATGATGATGTATACATTTTCTTGTGGTATGTTTGCAAAATTAAAACAAGATCTCTTTGAATTATTCATCTCCTATTCTGTCCCTTTTACTAATAAATCACGAAAAAATAGACAGTATCTATCTCACCAAAATATATGGAGTAAGATGTGGCCCTGTTTTTTCCAACTATCTAGGGTTTTTTATCAGTCTCCCAGAGTCTGAGATTCTACAGGAGAGAAAAATTGTCTCGACTCTCATCACAGGCAGTTGGGTGAGTGCACAGGGAAGAGGACTAGTGTTGGTTTTATGGCTGTAGCATTAGGATGGGAATGAGAGGACTAAGAGGAATGAAAACATGAGACAAGAAGAATGGCTAATCTCATATGCACCCCACGAAAGCTGAGAAGAAAATGGTGCTGATTATCAGCTTAATGCCAGGTAACAAGAAATTGCATTTCCAGATTTGGAGCAAAGAGTCAAAATATGGAGATTTACTGTATAAAACAAATTTCAAAAGGTTTCTTGGGAAACATCAAAGCAACTGTATCGAAACACTAAATATTGGAATGCTTCTGCTTCATGATGTCAGTTTGGCAACACAAACTGTTGTTACTCTTTATAACGTTAAACAGAATACAGACATCATATTGGCACTAATGTAAAATTTTTAAAAAATAAAAATATGAATGAAATAAAAATGAAATGGCACAGAAAACTAAGATATCACTTAGAAGCTGATATTGCCAGTAAGATTCAAAATACTTTAAAAATTAAATATCTTGTAAAATATTGGTATTTTGACAGCAGGATGGCATTTTCTGATAAATGATTTCCAGTATTTTGAAGGAGTCTGATAATTAAGATCATAAGGAAGTGATATATTAGGGTCATGCTTATCCTTTCCATTTTTGGGGGTCATTTTGGTTTTTTGGACAATAAAATGTGCAACGGGAGATATTAGTATCTAGTTCTTTTTGTATAATGGAGAAAGGATAAGAAAGGATAGAGATTTAAAGGTATTTTTCCCTGTGAATCATCTTTACTCTAAAATAATATAAAACAAATGCCCATCCCACTCACAGTCAGCACTTCCCTACCAAAATGTAACACCATGTATCATGGGTCTTACTTTAAGAGTAAAGCAAGCTTTCCTGAGAAGTGTGGGAGAAAGTATTTGGTGGAAGACCCAGCCACAGCGAACAATTTAAGCTGGGCTCTGCTCTGCTCAGTGTTTCCTTACGCAGGGCTCCTGGTGTCCCTCCAGAGCTCCACTGCCAGTGACGCTGTGCGAGCTGATAACCATTTCGTCCATCTGCTGAAACCCGCAGGGTCTTCATTCCTGTTGCCTCGCTGTGGCTTGAAAAGCAGAAGAAAAGGACACCAGGTAGGAAGTTGCTTACAATCAGTCTGCTACCTTTTGTGAGATTAAATGAGGGGATTTCCCATCAAGGTGAAGGAGAAAGCACACCTGTAAAGACTGAACATCAGCAATAATTTGGCATAGCCTTCTTCCTGCTCCAAAACCTGCTGGAACGTTTTTCACTTTTTTCAAACTCTCTTTTGTGCTACAGCTGAAAAACAATATACAATTTTAAAACTGCGAAGCTGTACTTTCCCACCAGCTCAGGTCTTAACACGACTGGACTATTTTTGGTTTAGAAAAAATGAAGAACTGCTGTTATACCTCTGTACTTCTTTACCTTCCAGTCTTGCTCTGTGATTTATTTTCCCTCACTCTGTCTTTCTCTCTCATGTGTCATTGTGTTGAGGCTCTTTAAAAACTGCCACACCTTCCGTACTTCACCACTGGGACAGCCTGGGCTTTTCTCGTGTTTGGATCACTCGCTTGGATGTCACTCTGCTGATAGAAGCCCGGAGTGCAGAAGGGAGATAAAACCCATTTCTCCTATACGAAATAACGGTTGGATAAGAGTTGACCAAAATATGTTCTGAAAGGGCCTGATCTAATATCCCCTGCAATCAATGGAAGGCCTTTAACTGACTTCAGCAGGTCTCAGATAAGGACCCACATTAATATTATTACCATTATCATTTGTAACGGAGGCTCTGAGCATTGCTGTACAGTAGGTTTTGTAAGAATAAGAAACAAACATGGGATGGTATGTTTCTCTCTGCTGTTTTAAAAGAACATGAATTTTATGCAAATTTTTGCTTGCTCTGTTTTCTTTGCTGCTTTCACATATCAGATGTTCCCTTCTTAGAGGTCCTCCATGTGTTTTCAGATCTCTCAAGCCTCAACAGAAAGATAAGAATATTCAAAATCAACAAGGAAGTTTTTCTCACAAATAGTTTAGGCATTTGCGGTGATTAAGTGTTAAAGAAAAAAGACTTCAGAATACTTCAGATGAAAGAAGTCCCACCTTATTTAATCGGGTCTCACTTGTATGGGTGACACTGATACCATTATCCTTCATGTTGCATTGTATTCCAGGAAGAAAGAGACCTATATATCTGATATAAAAACCCAGGCTGAACTTTCTCAGGCCGGAGATGTTGAAGGCTTAAAAAAAGGCATAAACACTGCTCCCCTTTTAGAAAATTGTCTAAATACTATGTAATAAAAATCTGTAGAGATCAGAAAAATTAACAGGGCTGTCTCTGCCCCTGCTGACCTCCACTGTGTGGAAAGAAGGAAGTGGAGCAGGAGAAACTGTTCTAAAAGAAAGATATCTCTCGGAGAGTTTTTTGCTTCAGTAACTTTCCATTTGATCTATATCACAGTTGTTTCAGTGACTCTCATGAACTTTAATGTATTAAGTTTTGCAATGTCCTCTAAGGAACGGAAATGTTATTACCCCTTGTAACAGTTCATAAGCTGGACCTGCTGAAGCTAGATGATACGCTTTGGGTCATGCCACAGATCAATGGCAGCATGCAGTCCTCTTCTCTGAAGCTCTTAGTCTGACAAGTGAGCTCAGCAATTCCAAGATCACTCCTGAGCACTTGAGGAAGTTGTACCTGTGGGACTTGCTGCTGGCCGCCGCTCTTGAAGTCATCGCATACAGGACTGAGCTTCATGCGTTATGTTCTGGGCTTTGTCCTACTCTCATTTAGATGACCAGAAAAATCCTTTTGACTCTGCCATAAACAGAAGCAGCACGGAGCCTGTTCAAGAACTAACTAAATTCAGAGTTGCATCTGAGTCTGAATTCTGTCTAAACTGATGTATATACTTATACATACATGTACATACACATCTTTTTCTATCAGTATCTAACAACCTGTTTCTTACACCACTTTACTCTTTTACCTCCGCTCCCTGATTTGTTACATACCCTCACCCACCATCTCTGCCACTCTAAAGTTTAAGAGGGCTTTTAAAATTGTAGTTTCTATGCCCAAACCTCAATACAGGAATGAAGCCACTAATCAATAAACACTTAAGTCAGCCAATTTTTATCTCTAAGAAGTATCTAGCAACTTCTCCAAGTACTATGCCTTGGAGGTTTTATTAACTCAGTACATTGAGAAGTGTATGTAACTAGGGAATTGAAATGAATGTAAAGAGTATTATTTATATATCACCAGTGACGTTTGTCTATATTAAAAGTTATCTAGCTTTAGAATTACATTTTCAGTTAAACTGATGCAGTAAAATGAATTCAAATGTGTGATTCATGTAAATTTTATCCAAAATGCGTAGTTAAAGCTAAATTAATATGAGTCAGGCTGAACAAAACTAGTAACATTTATACCATGTTTTGCACTGTTTCCATTAACAGAGTGATTTCAAGCTAGAGAACTTTAGCTTTGGTAAAGATGAAAAACTAAGTCTGGCTTTAGTACTCTAAAGCACTAAAATGCTGACGAAGTTACAGAATAGCCAGAACAGAAGGAATTCTCACAGGTGGCTACCAAGTTTTAATGCAAGGACAGTTAAAGGTAGGGGAGAGATTCCTCAGTTTGCAATAGGGTAGGAGGGAAAAACATTGGGTTGTCAATCACAGCTGTCCTAATCAAGGAGTGGGAAAAAAAAAAAAAAAAAAAGATGAAAGCCTTGAAAGCCTCAGGAAACTTAACTATAACTTTATGTCCAAATAAAGCTTTATGAGATGGTAATACAGCCAAAGGGAGACTGTGAACTATTTGCCAAGATGTAACTCTATGATAATAATTAAATTTGAGACAACCTGGTAATTGTTATTTCTGAAAAGGACTGATGGATGGCTTTCTAGTCATATACCACTGGCACTTTAAAGAACACCACTGGGATGACCCTAAGAAATAAGAAGTCGGCCATTTAACAAAGTATTTGAGACAGACACGAAAGTATTTCCAACTAATGAAAGGACACAGAAAAGCATAGCAAGCATATGTGATCAAAGCAATAGGCAGCACTTAAAGACTGATCTTGGTCACAGACATGCTAGAAATGCAAAATGTAGAAAATGCCAGAAGAAGGGACATTTTTCAGTCGTGTGCTGAGCAAAAGGCACGCAGGAGGAACAAGCAGAGCCATTCTTCTCAGGCTCTATTACTTGTGTCAGTAAGTCTGATGAACCCTGGAAAGTGAATTTCCTACTTCGCGGTAAGCATACAAGCTTTAAAACAGGCCTGGTGTTTCTGTTGTCAGAGTTAGTATACAATGATCTTCATTACCAATCCAAACCAAAATAAAATGGTGTTGCCCTCGGTAGCTCAGTGGGAGAACTGGACTTGAAGGGGCTGTTTACAGAGGAGACAACACACAGTGGCAGTTCGTTGAGACCCAATGTATAGGAAGGGTATGTGTTAGCAGTCTGTTGAGCGGTAGTGTCATACGATTGCAGGTGATACAGAAGTTCAAAGGGACCATCTGAAGAATGTGGGTCTCTTGAAACGTGAGGCAAGAAGGAAGAAAAGCTGGAGAGGTGATTCCCTTGTAGCAGCGATGCAGAGCACCAAACCTCATTTCTTGACAAGGTCTAGAAGACCTAGCCAAAAGATTCAAGTGCCACAGTAACAGATCCTGCAGGATGAAACACAGCATACATCTAGATCAAAAACAAACTGACTAAATCCTGGTAGGACAGCAATGTGTTCAGGTAACCGCTTTCCCAAAGCCATCAATCAGGCAGGTTGATGTGTTTCCCCAAGATAAGGTATTTCACGTGGACTTGCGTAGAGTTTACTTCTTTCAAACAGTGCTTATTTTCGGATTTCTCCATTTCGCCAATGCTTTTAATTTTTAAATTAATCTTTTGGTACTGGAAATATTTTCCCCCCTTCCAACACAAGAGGCTACCTGAGGAAGGCCTGAGCCTTTTGTAATTCTGTACTCAGTACGTGTGCTTAATTAAAAGGAGGTCAAGAAGGTCTGAGTGTTTCCTTAAGGTTCATAAGTGCACAAGTGTTTCCCTGAATCGGGGCCTACATCACCATTACTAATTCAGAGAGTGCAGGAGATAACTGCAAGTGGAGAGCATCTTCCTCATGCAAAGGGAAGTAGCTGATGTGTTTCGTGCTCTTCTCCTGTGAAATGAGACCAGTGGAAGACACTTACTCTACAAATTAATCTTTTGTGAGTTTCACTGTTGCCTACAGTAACCCTGAAGTCATTCTCCGCAGTCAGCTCATCTGTATCAGAAAGGAAAGGAATACAGAATGACGGGGCATTTCCAACACCCATGAAAAAAATATTGTGTAGTGTACCAAATTGCCTGAAAATGTTTCTTGTAAAACAAAGAGTATTCTTGGTATTGCTACTTTCCACGTAAGAATAAAACAGCCCTCTTTCTTTCTTCTCTTATATGAAACCATGTGAAGCTTTTATGACTCGTTCCTTACACAAGATTTCTGCTAATAGAATATTGGGGTAAATTACTTCAAAGCCAGGCATGACCTTGTCCTATGGAAAGGTTTGATAACAAGGGATATCCCAACCTGTCATCCAGTCACAGAAACAAAAATCTCAATATATTTATCCTGCTGAGGAAAGCACAGACACAACAGGGTCAGGGAAATCTACAGGTCATTGCTCTTTGGGAAAGTCAAAACCAATAAAACTACATTTGCCTGACCAGAACCTTACAGAGTAAAGTAAACAGTCACAAAATACCCCCTGCCTTTTCAAACAGTAGTGAATTGCCAGCTACAAGCAAAAAAAAAAAAAAAAAGCATATTCTTTTGTAGGTTTTGGGTAATCCCTAAAACCTGGAGAGGAAACTGCAAATGGAAGACAGGATGGCCCTGAGGCTTTTAGAAACTGCTGAAAAAACACACTATTTCTAGAGTATCCTACAGCATGTAAAAAAGCCAGAGAAACTCTGAATTCTGACACTAGTAAGGCAGTAAAAAAAAAGGGTGATTTTCTGATAATACCAGCTTTGTCTGAGGAAGACCAGAAGAGTGGATATGAATCTTTGTGCACTAGAGGGAGAGAAGTAGCCATCTGGGCTAGAATATTAGCCAAAATACTTACGAACTGTGTGGTTGCCACGTACAACTAAAATGTCACTGGGAAGGTTAAGAGTATGTTTTCGTACTGGGGAATTCCAGAGGAACTATTATGGAAAAAAAAAAAAAAAAAAGGACCATGGTTTATAGGGCAAGGTTTCAAAGCTTTTTTGGCAAGATATAATTTCTACCGCTTTATCACCAGCCCTCAATATCCTCAAGCAAAGGCAGAGACTGGAAGAAATGTGCAGACAAGATGATCCTTCCTTGGCACAGTTACGTACAGATCAGCTCCTGTTATGTCAGCTAAATAAAACAGACTTTGCAGAGAAGCACTATCCATGTCAGTGACTGACGCTAGAAGCAGCTCTGTCTATCTATCTAGCTACTAATTTGCAGAAGATAGAGGTTGTACAGACTATGTTATGACCATGTCCAGCTGTCTCTGAAACATTTAGATTTAGATGGGAATTTAGGTGAGGAGCACAGGTGAACATTGTCCACAAAATCACAGGAAAATGTGTCTCAGCAAAATTGTGTGAGAACTTTTCTACAAAAAATACTGAAGCATTATCAGAAGTACCTAAAACTGTGCATTTAAACAGAAACAGCAATGTTGCCTCTATTGCTTGCGAAGCCAAGAGATACCTGAGGTTAAAAAATCACGTGATTTGACACAGAAGCAACCTCTGGTAGTCTGAAAATAGGTTTAATACATATCTACTTCAGTTGAATGTTTTTATCCCCTGTAGCTGCATAGTCAAAGGAACTTGTGCTGTGCAGTATGAACTCGTACAGGATTTTTGCCCGTGTTTAAAGAAGCCTGAAGAAGCAGCTCCTGTAATCAACTCGCGACATTCATTTGGCTAAGTCCGAAAACTAAAGATGGACCATTTAGACACTGTCATTGACTACTTCATCATTTATAGTAGAAGCATTAAAAATGGTTCTCAGTTCTGTCCAAACTCCTCCAGAATTACATTTCTTCTGACCCAGAGTAATTGCCTTCAGCTTCATTCTTGACCTCTAGAAGGCACTGGCACCTCAGAGGAGAGAGAATTTGTGTGTGTGTTAGCTTACTGCATTGAGATTTAGGGCATTTGAGGTTAATTTTAATGCCCCTTCCATGTAATCAGTTATCTCCTACATGTCTGTCACAAAGTCATTTGCCAGAGCTCCATAATGGCACCTAGCTGGTGTGTTGCCATCATTGACTTCTAGTACCTCACCCTAAGAGTTGATTCCTGCTCTCCAGTTATGTTCGGGCAGAGAGTGAAGGTATAAGCAGACATTGGCCTCCTCATCAAATTAGGACAACATCTGACAAGTGATAGATCAGTAAGGAGGGGTGCTTTACTTATTCATACGCACCCCCCAGCAATTTAGCTGGTTCCCTAATTGTCTTGTTTAAGACAAGTGAATTGCCTCTACTTGCCTTGTATTTCTACCCACAAAGCACTAAGGATCCACCTCGTTTTATCATTCTCGGAGCTACTAAAGATACTTCTCCCTACTTTCTTTTTCCTTTTCTTTTGCACAGCAATCATACGCCGTGCAAGACTGCCTCTCCATTAGTGACCAATTTAAAGAGTCAGGCTCTCAAGAAGATGGAATTGTTCTCTAATTTTGCTTATGTAAAGTAGGTGTATTTAAAAAAATCACTCCCCAGAGGAACTATGAACCTGTGTTTCTAATTGAGAAAAGGGAATATCCCTGAAAATTGCAATTTACCGAAAACTGGAATAAAAAATTTTAATGAAAGTTCCATGTGAAAACATAAAGAGAGGCAAGGCACTAAGAAATCATATATGATTGCAAGTGAACAAAAAATGAACTGAACATAATAAAATTATTATACTCAGGCTTTATTCTTAATGAACCAAGTAGTAAATATTTTATTACAGACTTAAGACTAATAGGTGACTAAGTAAAGGAAATTTTTTCCAGTAATAATGTTGCACGGCAAGTCCCCCAGCCAGTTCTCACAGGAAGGAAAGGAAGAAATATCCAACTTTGACCTAAAAGTACAGACCAGAAAAACTGTCTTTGGCTGCATCTGATTCTAATCTAGCAATAGTATCCCCATCAAACCAAAGTCCAAACAACTGCCCCCACAGCAAGTTCACCCTTGACAAAAAGTTAAGCACTCTCAATGCTCAGTTTCTGTAGCATCTCCAAAAATAACTGAGGAATCAGAACCCAACTGCTGACCTGGTAGTACAGCAGGCAGATGATGGGCCAGCTCCCTTTTCACAGTTCTTTGTGTTTTACAGTGCTGACAACACTAGAGCTTGTTTTCGTCAGTATACTATCCAGATATGACTCAGAAGACATATGGAGAATAGATATGTGTACTACCAAGATTCAATTTTTAAAGTCACTTTTCTGTTCATAACCACACTGAAAATAAAACCCAAAAAACAAACCAACAACCACTGTACAACAAAAATGTGCTAAACTGACAAAAATTGTCACTAATAGTTGTCTAAATCACCTGCTGGTCATCTCCTGCCCTCTAACTTCAGTGAGGATGGGAAGGGGGAAAGGTGCTTGATGTATAACTATGAAAAACGTCCATCTGGGGAAAGCTGTTAGATTACCAAACCTGAACACTGAACACTATCTATTTTACAAAATGAAAAACTGTAAGTTTATGGCAGTTGAACACATGACCCAAATGTATTGGTTACTGTTTAAAAGAAGGAAAAAAAGAAATAAGATTTCAGTTTGCTATGAAGGCTTTTGCATCACAATATGCCAGCAAAATAAGAGGGGCCTATGAACAGGAGAATAGGCTCTTGTGAAGTCCACCTTTGAAGCTATATGCATAATACGGCCATTTACTGGGCGATCTGTAATCCATACTAGAAAGCAACAGTAGATGGCCTACTTTTCACAAAAAGTGAGAGCTAGAGAAAACCACATTGTGCCATAGGGAGGGGAACCACAGGCAGAGCCTTCATTATTAATTGGCATACACAGAAAGAGCAAGCAGAAACAAGACTAGTAAAAGAAAGAAGGGAATTCTCCCCGGAAACATATGGGAAGCACAAAACAGAAGTAATAAAACATTAAAGAATAGGGATACAAACACCAGTGTGTCCAGAAAGTGCAATAATTAGTAATGAACATAAAGAAAGCACTGGAAGTGCGAATGCAAAAGTCAATGGCTGCTTCTACACGTGCGAGAGAGCACACGGCAAAAGACCAGGGTATCTAAATAAGAAATGTATGAAAGAGTCTTCCAAGTATCATTTTCTATATAACTCACCACTCTTCACTAAAGGGAGAAGTAAAGGAAAGCACAGAAAATTCCACTTTGACACCTGTCTTTTAAAGCTGTTTTCATTTTCACATTTTATCTTTGTAGTTCCTGCACAGCAGAGCTCCCAAGGCCGAGCACTGTCAGCAAGTCACTCTGGCCACAGACCTGGTTTTCTACTCACTTATGCCACCGGTCCACCGGACCAACTCCTTTTTATAATTAGCCACCAAGGCTCATTTTCAGGCTGACGTTGCCAGGTAAACCCAATACAGGCTCAAATCCCTAAAGAAAACTAAGCATCCAGCCACTGCTGCGGAGCTCTCTGCTCAGGAAGCTGAGCATAAGCCTTTTCAATACTTTTGACCATCCATTTCCTATCTGGTTAAGCTCTCAAACCACAAGTTTCCAAATGTTGTCAGTCGACATTTACAAGGTACCTCAGGAAATATTTTTGCAGGTCCCCAAAGCATTTCCAACCCTGGAAAACCAGTGCATGTAAATGAATGCAGATGCAATGTTGCACGCAATTTAAGAGTTATTGCTAAAAAAACACATTTGGTGAATGCATTTTCAAGCAGGCTACACGAAGTCTGTGGGACGCAAATACTCAGTAATACCATAGCGATGGCTTCAGAGTTGTCTAAGCGATAGCAATCACCTATTTAACCACTTAGTCTTGCTTCTGGTTAGGATCCAGCAGATTTCTTTCAAAACTAATGGTGTGATGCAGGAGTAGCTTGATGGAATTAAACGGCAGCACTCACGGGCACAAGGAAGACAGGAAGGAGCACAGCATTATTTGTATACACAACCTTACTGCAAACATAATTTGACTAGCTCTTGAACAGCAGTGGGTAACAAGGGTTGCAAGGTATAAAATGGAGATGAATAAATCTGTCTTGGCCTGAAAAAATTACTTTTCTTGCCACTCTTTTGGCACCTCCTACTGACTAATACAGAAAGGAGTGACATAGGGCCTGAGGATGTAAAACAAATACAGTGAAAAATGAAAAGCTTTACCATCTAGCCTACATTAGGCTACCACAGCGATGGGGTAAGTGTGAAGGAAAATGGAGAAAGGAGGGATTGATTCCACTTCACAATATTCAGTTAGTCCAACGCTGGGAGAAAGTTTGAGAAGGGGGAGGTTATAAGCCTATAAAATACTAGATTTTAATGTGATAAAGGACTAAGTGGGAAACAGGCGTTCGTGCGTGAATTGTTAAGTGTCCATGACCAGTCTACAAGATGGGGTTAATAATAGGTTAACCTATAAAAGGAAACCTCTAAGAAAAGACTGCAACCAGTGACTTCGGACCACGTAAGGAGACGCATGTCCTTTACATATCTACAGTACAAGGGGAAAGTAATGAATTTTATAGACAATGGGCTTGACAATACAAGAGGCTGTCCCCCCCTGTTATTTAAACCGGTGTAAATCAAACGTATTTCCTTCCAATCAAAGTCAATAAAACAAGAGGGAAGAAAGACTGCTGTAAGGGGGAACCAGGCCTCCCCAGTGGCTTGGTGGTGAAAAAAGGGTAAACATAAGCAGTTGGTGTCTATGGGAGGTTGCTATGTTCTGCATCGCACAAGTAAGTGGCTAAACTCATTTACACGTGTTTACCCTCAACTACACTGCTACGGGTTATAGATTAAGCTCTGCTTTCAGACACAGCTGGGTGTATCTAGAGTAAGTCTAGATGGTGGAGTCACTTTGCATTTAGAAGAGCAAAAATGGGAGAGAAGCAGCAGGCTGAATTCTCTGTTAAAGCAGTGCAAAGGTGCACCTCTGTCAGGGGACACTTTTAAAAGCAGCTACAGAACAAAAGCCTCTCTGCTTGCCAGCCAAGGCATACATTATAGTAACCACACCCTTCTAGGTAAACCATGTCCATAGAGCAAATCACTTCTTTTGTGAATAGGGTTTACTTTATCATTTTGAAAGGCATATTGCTATTTCTTGACATATTAGTATGCTTAAATGAATCACTTAAGAAAATAAACTTATTTGCCCATGTTTACATTTATTTGCCCTCTCCTCTGTTATTAATCAAATTTGTCTAATATTTTTATCACATTGTGTTTTAAATAAATAAATAAACACCACAGTTGCCCTTGAAATACTAGATGCTAGCAACAGAATAAAGGCAAGAAGTCACATAGTCTCCTGCGTGACGAGAGTAGGTGGAAAGGAGGTATTGCTCCAGGTACGCTGATAACATCCAACATCAATACCCCACCATATTGCTAATTTTCTATTGCTTTGAATGTCAGTGCCCTGCTACAGGTTAAAAAGATGGAGCTGCATATGCAACAAATGCTTCTTATTGTTAGTACTGTGCTTCAGAAAGAAAAAAAGAAATTAGATCATTCTGTGTGGTGATGCCGGTTTTTACATGGAAAGGGGCTAGTTTTCCTGGGGGGGGCACTGCACCCAGAGCACCACCGAGCCCACTGCGTGTGGGCAGCCGATGTGATGTGTGGCTCTGCGAGTGTCCAAGGAACTGGTGCCACTTGCCCTAAGCTTCATTCTGCACCTACTACACCACGCCGTTTCAGAACAAATTAAATAACAGCTTTTGTACAACATATGTTCGGTTCCTATAGTACGCTATTTTTGCAGTTGGAAGGCCTCAGGCATTGCTCTCCTTCCAAGCCATACACAAACAAAGAGGGTTTACCACAAAAAAGAGCCTTTGCTGAAGAGTGTAAGGTTTACCTTTGCTCCCTCGCTCAGGATCCTAATTTCATCGAGTTACGTCCCTTCTTTTCATTCTACGTTACGTAGCTACAACCTAAAGTTTTCTCCCAGCAGCAGCACAGGTCCCTCTTGATTTTCCCTTACCTTTTAAACTGACAGGATCATCCTAGATTTTGTCGTCAGGAAAATCCAGATGTTACATCAGAAAGGAAATAGATCTCTTGTTCGTTTGGTAATCTCTTTCGTATAAAATTTCGGTTGATTTAGTCTAACCTTATCGCTGGATTCTTATTGCTACCAGACCTGGGCTAAGGGTAACTATACTTTAAAAATAAATAAACAAAAAGAAATAATGCAGGCGACTGGTAAGTCTGAATCGTCACTGTATTATTCTAGTTCTGTACCAGAACATGCTGCAGATTTTCATCGTAGGGGCTCTGGCGTAATCACAGGGTAACAGTGGTCCAACAGGCTCTGGAACTGCATGTGCTAAAACCAGATGTGCAAACCTGAAGGTCTAGGCTATGCCAGCTCTATACAGCTGGAGTAGGAGCCAGCAGAGCACCTCCTTCTTTCTCTAAGCGCATGGATGCATAGCCTAGGGGGGATCTTGTTTCCAGCTGCTGAAAGAGTTTCCTCTGGCTCACTACCCTTTCCCTGGCTTTTCAGCCTGGCTGCAAGAAAACGCGGGTACGATGGCGTGGAGGGTAGCCACACGTCCTGCTGGCCCACGGTTTGCTATCTGTTCCGGCCCTAACCAGGTCCACACGATGTCCATTTTCAGTAGGGCAGGTGGTTGCCACCCACACCTACCTGTTGGCTGTTCTCGGAGCCCTGGCGCACACGCGAGCCCGGCTGGCGACACATCCAGCTACCTTTGCGGCAGGTCCCCCTCAGGAAGGCAGCGGTGCAGCCACCAGGCTGGCCCTCGCGCGCGCCACCTTTTACTGCAACAAAAATGCTGGTGCACGTCGTTGGACATAATTTATATCCACGGGTCGGAGAATCTGGCTAAATCCGTGCCTCTGAGTGACTTGGTATGTGACACAACCGGCATTAAGCCTCAGTCTCCTGCCTGTCTCCCCAGAGTTTTTTTTAATCAACCTTCTTACCTTCTGTTATGAAGGACTTACGTTAGGAGGTCTACATGAAAGGAAAACATACATTTTTATTTGGCTTCAAATGTGCTCACAATATTTATTGAAAATATTTCTGGCCAAAATATCAAAAAACGTCTGATTTTCAATGATAAAAATACCACAACTGCATTTGAAACTTTACAGCAACTACAGTCTAAAAGTGAAACTAAAAAAGTGAAAGTTGCTTGTTGTTTTTTGCTGCACAAGCTGAGAGAAATGCAGAAAGTAAACAAAAAAGCACATATTAACATGCATTTATAAAAATGCTTCTGGCATTCTAAGATGCCTTCGGACAGGAGGGAAAGATAGGAGGCTATTTATAACACTTGTGATAGGAAAAAACCATGTGTGTGTGTGTGTGTGTGTGTGTGTNCAGTTGATGCAATTACTATAAATAGGCTCAGAGACATCACTAATTAATGAAGTTGGAAGGGTAACGTAAGAAGTCGTCTGCTACCGCACATCTAGGGCAGATGATCTCTAAGTTCAGATGCAGAAAGGTGATTTCTTTTTCTTTAGGGCTTTGGCAGGGATCTATTATAAAGAACCCTCACACCCCAAATTGCCTCAGGCTACAGATGCTCGGGAAAGACAATAAAATAGCAGAGTCGTGGCTTATTTTTAGCTAAATTTTAAACGTTAAGAATGAAGCAACACCAGTGGAGTGTATGCACACACCTTACTGATTTTAGTGGGGTTTATATACACAGACTCGGGGAAGACTAATCTTTAAACCTGGAGCAGAGGTGTCATTTCCCTCTTTATTCTGAACCCGGTAAAAATATATCTTATTTGCAATGTTTAATACTCTTATAAACCAAACATGGGGTTTTTTTTCAATCTGTGAAGAAAAAAACTATTTATTCACTCGAGTCACTGGAAAAAGAGATGTAGTCTTACACAAAACCTTCAGAAGAAAATTGTGCATATTAACAGTTCTCTTGAGAGCAATAACAGACATTCTTCGCATTTATTCAGGAAATTTACATCCGAATCGGGAAGATGTTGGACTTGTCTCAGTTAACACTGAAATATTTGCAAAAATCGAGAAGGCAAAATGTTTCCGGCAGAAGCGGAAAGAGAGATAACCTTGCACAGTTTTGTTTGTACCTCTGTGGGAAACTATAGGCAACATGACCGCACGCTGAAATGCACCTTTTCAGTCACAGAGTAAGTGGTACCTACCCTTAACAGCGGATCCAGCGAATCCTATGATAGCCTTGGAGCTGCACTGACTACAGGCCCAGCCTCAGGCCTCCTATGTACACAAGCAATACTCACCGGCGCAGCGACATTCAGAAGTCTCTCTTTTTTTTTTTCAGCAACTTTCTGTAAAGGATTCAGGGCTAGATCCTAACAGAGCTATAGAAGTATCATTCCCGTTATTAGTAATGAAAGCAGCATTTTACACACATGCACGCAAAAATTTGTACTCTTGTAGATGATTATCAGCTTTGATTCTGCATCAGTTACTTTCCTTTACGAAGGAATGAAATGTAACATCCCCAGCGACGTCCCTGGCGACAGTGGCTAGCTGCAGCGTGGACACTGAGGTGTCTGCCCTTATTTTCTCTGGCCTTCTGGTTTCCCTCATTCCCCAAATACATCTTTACCAGAAAAAAAAAAAACAACTCAAAAATCTGATGGATCTGAGCAGCCTTGTTCCCTGCTGATGCCAGCAAGCACCTTATAAAAGTCGGCTGGGTGTAGAACGGAGCTGAGCTAGTCTTTGTTTCTCCGCTTCTCCCACTGCCATTAGCGTTACAGCCCACCCTTCCTAGCAGGGAAACGCTTTGCGCAAATGCAAAGACATCACCTCCACCCTGCACTAATGCTGGTCCCCGGGTGCAGCAGACCCATTTTACAGGTAGGCAAGTAGAGGCCGGCAGGGCGGGGGACACGACACTGCAGCAGCTCCTGCCAGAGGCGCGGGCAGGGCAAAGCAGGAATGAGGTGCACCCTCCGGCT
>VZTL01071248.1:884-33382 GCA_013400535.1 Scopus umbretta | reverse complement strand
CCAGGACCGCAGCGGCTCCGTGTGGCGCGGGAGGGCCGGGGTTTGCTTCCCAGCGGGGCCTTCGGCTCTGGCGAAGCTGCTCCAGGCAGGCGTACCTTCACCCCTCGCCCCTACCTTGCGCAGATCCACACCACGAACCTCAGCAGCAAACGTCTCCCTCTTGCCCTTTCCAAAGATGGGGAAGCTGGAAGGAGCTTCCTTCCATCCCCAGGAGCGGCCGGGTAGAAAACCCCTTTGGGAAAGCGTGAAAGCAGAAACAAGGATCGCACCAAGCCTCTCGTGAGAGGGGAGGGGGTCAAGGGACTGCACGGGGTGGAACAGCATTTACAAATGGAGAATCAGATTAGAAAAATAACAATTGCTTTATTAGGAAGTTTAATTCAAACTACACGAGAAAGCTGAAGAAGAAGAAGTATGTTTATTCCAGATTTCCACCCACCACAACACACTCGGCAAAATACAGAGTGACAACTCACAGAACTAGTGGGAAGAACAGGGAGGACATCGCTTGCCCCAGCCCAGCAGACGCAGGACGGGGATGTTCTGTCCAGCGGGTGCAGGAGAGCTGCCCAGCGTCCAGCCCCCACTCTCCTCTTCGCGTCCTTCCGTGCCTTCCTTGGAAGCCGCTCATTTCCTCCTCACACAGGGACCTTGAGCTGCGTTTCCCTTCACGGCCCGCGGTTATCGGAGCTCGCCAGCACAGTTTGTGGTGTCACGCAGCACGATGCCAAGGGCTTTTGCTAATAAAACAGTCCTGGCCCCTTCCTGCACGTGGTTGGGTTCCTCCTCCCTCGTAGCTCCAGCACGCCGAGCGGAGGCACTGCAGAGGTGCTGGCTTTTGTTATTAGCAAACCCTGTTAATTGCCAGAGCCGCCTTCCCAACGGTCATCACACACTTGCAGCTTCCACGTAACACCCCACTTTCTACTGAAATTCCTCTCCTTCGTCAAAGGCTTTTCTTATCTCTACTTTACGCGTTCTGCTTTCCATTACCTGACCTTGCTCAATAATCAAGCCGAGTCCAGCCTCCCACATTTACCAACGTATTCTCTGTTCTGGGGACAGAACAGCACGTACACACTCACTGAATTTTAGACTAGTGAAACTTCCAGCTCGAAAGCCCGGGAGATCGGTAACCTCTACCCGCAGCAGCGGCACGTCCGAGGGGACACCCGTTTGGAGTTGCCGGTGTGGCAGTAGAAAGCGTGGGCTAACAGTCTAGCGTAGAGGTGGCCTACCCGGCCTCAATACACCCTAACTTGTCACACGAGTACTCGGGCTTCAACTCGACTAGCTTAGTAACACACAGCAGACTACATCTCCTCGCCTCTACCGAGCCCTCAAGAGATCATCTAACATCCCACCTTATCTCCTAGTCTAGACCACGTTTTAGGACAGCCCCTTCCAAGAGGCAGGGCTGCTTCAGAGGCAGCTGGGTGGAAGCAGAGCCATCCACCGCGGCGCTCACCTCGAGCCGAGCCGTAGCGCGGCATCGTCTCAGCATGACCTGTCACTGCGTCAGAGTTATCAAGAGCCTGAGACCGTGCTCCTCGGAATCTGATGGTGAGGGATTTCACAAAATAGTCCGGTTCTGGAAGAGAGAAAGCCGAGGAAATACGGACACCCTTGAGAGCAAAGCCATACCCAGTGCTTTGGTTTCTAACGGACACTTCCTATTTTGGCACTTCGGACGGAAGATGGACACAAAGGTTGTATGTGTTTCAGTGAGCACTTTTTGTTCGATGAAGAAAAATACTTGCATTGATTTGCTCCAGGCTAACGTAAGTATCAGAGATTGTTAAAATCTATGAATAGGGGCCAATGTTCACATCAGCTAATGTGGGCCTGGCGCGTTTGTCGGATTAGGCAATGGATTTGCTCTTCCTGCTCGTGTCTCAGAGGCTGCTAAGCAGCATATCACCAGGGACCAGCTCCCTTGGCAAAGCCACGCAGCAAGGACGACGCCAACAGCCGCAGCAGGACGCGACTCCCCGCAGTGCCACCTCGTGCCCTCCCCTCCCGCGTGGGCAGGGGGCATTTCACACAGCCCAGTTTATTCCCGCTTCAGTCAAGCGCAGGAAGGCAAACCCAGCTGCTGGAGCGCAGGAAGAACACTGTTTTCCCCAGGCTGGATAAAAAAAAAAACAACAAAACAAAAAACCACAAAACAAAAGCCAATAAAAATTTCAATACAGCACTCCTGTACGGCACAGCTTTCTTTTGTGTTTGTCAGGCAAGCAGAAGGGCTCTCCGTCCCCAGTACCGCACTGGCAGAAAACGGGCGAGCTGTAGCTGACAGCAGGGTCTTCCTAGTGACAACTGGAAAGCTGCTGCTGTTCTACTGCTATTGATCTAAGCAGAATACAAAACACCTGAAGTCAGCAGGGAAAAATAGCTGCAGTTGGAAAAGAAACTGCGGGGGGGAACTGGGGGAGGGGGGGAGAGCAGGTAAGAAGTTCTCCATGCATAAAATTAAAGGCCGGGCTTTTTATTGCAGCTCTTTTGCCTGACTACAATACTGGATCGATGTACAGAGCAGGAATACTGCCATCATTGTTTTTGCAATCTCTCATTTGACAGGAAACAAAAGGTTTCTCTCCCACTTCTGCCAGCGCCTTGCCACCGATGGCTCCTCTCTCCCGTTGTCAGCACGGAAGCAGCTCTACCTCCCATCGGCCCAAAACGTCCTCAGGACAGCGATCCCTGCCTGCTCGCTGCAGGTGCCAGCGCATCACTCTGTGCCCCGGAGACGCGGAGCCCTTCCGAGAGGGGAGCCTGCCTGCTCCGGGAACGAACAAGCCCGGACCGCACACCGGTTGGGGTTTGTCCAAGCGCACACCACCATGGCTATAGCTGGAGCTCAGCCTGGAAGGGATTCGGTTACCTCCCCTTTCTACCCCGGCTCATCTCTGAGCCTGAAAGAAGCAGGCACCCAGCCAGCTCTCGTTCAGTAAGCGGCTTCCTTGGGAACCTTCCCTGTTGTGACAGCTCAAACATTACAGGGACTGCCAGAACCAAACCACTCAAGGAAGAGATCCCCTCCCCCTTCTGACATTGACAACCGAGGCAGCAGCAGGCAACACCGCGTGCGGGAGTCTATTTAAAATGTCACCAAGGCACAAGCTGATGGAGGACACCAAGGCGTCCTTCCCCCGCCCTGGAGGTGATGCTGGGGTGGGTTGCTTTGCGTTTTTGTTGTTCCTTTCCTGTGGTCTGTGCCTGCTGCAATCTGACAGCCTCTAATCGCTCAGCGTGAACCAGAAACGTCACTCTCATCTGTATTGATGATGGTGCTACTCACAAGCGCAAGAACATACGCAGGCTCAGCCACCCACCCCAAAAGCAATGCCCCTAAGCCATCTCACCCCTCAGCTTTAACCTTCAGGTCTTTTCTGCTTCCCTGTCACTTGAAAGGTGCATTTGCTTCTCTCTCCCTCTCCCATTGACAGAGTCAGTCTACAGGGCAACTTTTATGTTTAAAGGGAAAGCCACCGGTTTCTCAGGGACAAGGGGCACAAGGTGGAAGAGCTCAAAGAGCCAAGCGCAGGTCACGATGATGTCTCAGCTATGAAATCCCCAAAAAGGCCCACCTTCTCTCCTTGCCAGCCCGGAGGGGTTCCCGATCAGTCTCAGCTCCTGCAGCAGCGAGGCCTGAACAAGCTACAAGGAGCGTAACAGGCAGAGGACCGAATTCCTCACTGCAACAACAGCAGGCAGTTTTCCGACATCCCGCTCCCATTTTGCTTAGACAGGAGCCATCTTGAGCCCTTTGCAGACTTGTTCCTGGCACTGCAAACAGTTACATCAGAGAAAAGTGAACTCATCAGTAGGGCTGCGATTGTTCTTCTCCCCACATCCCAGAGCATACCGCTCCTCTCCCTCCTCAACCCAATTCCCTTACCCAAATTACAAATAAAACTCATTTTCTGGGTCCTTCTAGCCATTTCCACCCACGATTCAACCACTGAGCTTCCCCTTCCACGCTTCCTCTTTGTCCAACCATTCAGTCCAAGATCTGACCTAATTAGTTGATTGCCAATTCCAGCTGTGGACGCGCATTGCTTTGTTAGAGCAGAGCTGTCTTCTAAAGCAGTAATTTATATCAGATGGGATTTGAAATGACGAGGCCTCAAAACGCCTTCAGCTGAAAGGTGTCCAATGGGAATTTTTAAGAGAAGAGTTCAAATGGATTCTGAAAATAGCAGACTGGTTTTCTAACTCTTATTTAAGGCCTGGCGTTCTGCAGCTTGGAGGGCAGGAAAGTGTTTGGGAGGTTTTTGCAGCAGGAGCCCAGAGGAGAAAGTGAGCTTGTGATATCCTTTAGCAAAGGATCATCTCTGGGTCTAAACGCTGATGTCCTACACACCACGCTGAGTGCGAGACACTTTAAGGCACTAAGTGCGTGGTTTCTGACAGCAGAAACATCTCAGAAGATCAGTCAGTAACACAGCGACTCAGGCAGGTGACCTTGGGTCTACCCCACAGCCTAAGTCACCAGGGCTCTGCTTCTCAGGGCAAGAGGCTATTTAAGAAGAGCTAAAAGGCAAGGACGGGCTGGTTTCCCTGCTCAGCTTTTTGCCCCCCCCTCGCCTGCTCCCTTCTAATTCTTGGGTTCAGCAGGGACTCAAAGAGGTTTTTATCAATTTTACCCCCCACCCTGACAAAACATGATTCAGAGAAACTAACTCCACCACAGCACCATTCCTCTTCCTGTAAGACATGTGCATCGCTTCTCTCTTCCCCAGCAAGCCCCAGGCAGCCGTTCTCATCCTCACCCCAACGTTTGCAGCTTCAGCTCTAAACCAAGCCAGAGCTGGACCCTGCTCCCGAACAGCACCCCGGCCCTTGCTCCGCTGACAGATCTGAGCTCCCACACCTGGATAATCTAACATCAGCACTAACTCAGGAGCCACCACAGCTTACAAGCCATGTTTTGGGTTCCCCAGCCCTCTTCCCACCCAAGTTTATCCACCACGAAGCAGCACTGTTGAACAGACAACACCCAGCCCAAGCAGGCCACCCTCCACCCACCCTGGTCCACCTCCACAGAGGAGAAAGGTAGAACAAAGCCAGAGCAATCCCCCAAACAAATGACACCAAGAAAGAACTAGAACAAAGAATTGTTTAATTGCTTAACCCTTTCTCTTCCAGGGACCAGAGAAACAAGTTTTCTGCTCCTTCTAACGAGGGCAGTAAGGCTTGTGTGTTACCTCTACAACTGCAGGGGCAAAGTTTACGAGATGATCATCTTTAGTACTTGAAAAAGCGAGAAGCAATGGTCATTGCAACACTAAGAGAATCCTAGAGTCTCCTAATGGAGAGCCCATTGCTAGAATACAAAAATAAAGGAGGCATCCCTGCATATCCCAGGCTGGAAAGAGTTAACCAGAAAGAGCAGGAAGAAGCATTCCCAAAGAGGGGGTTGAAGTAAACAGCAGAGGTCAATAAAGCAACATCTTCTCCCTACTTCCCCAGCATGTTTTTTCCTTCACCAATAAATACAAATTCCTCATTAACAAGCAACAAAGCAGGTAATCTGCCCACGACAAGGGGAAAAGGGCTAGAGGCAGAAAGATTTTTCTCTCCCCTTCTCTCCCATTATTATTTATCTTTTTTAACCAAAGCAGCCATTAAAAAAAGCAATCCACTGCAGAGGCAGGGAATCTTGTAGCTTTCACACTGCAACTGGCAGGTAAAAGAGCTGCACTGTCTCACAAGGGTAAAAACAACAAAAAATAGCTGCCACAGCAGAAGGTGAACGGGGAGGGAGAGGTCTGTTCTTTTCAGAAATCTTTTAATAATCAAAGTCTGCAGACATCGTCTACTGGAAGCTGAAAAAAAAGTTTGAGTGGGAGGAGAAGGGGGGAAAAAAAAAAAAAAAAAAAAAGAGGATGCATCTAGTAGGAAAGCCTTGAGCAAAAAAAGGCCAGACCATGTCAAAAAGCCACCCAAGTGAGAGGAATTTTCTGTTGCCTCTGTGTTTTGAAGAGCACCGAGTGCCGGGGTACACCTGGGGTGGGGGAGCCGGTACACAACCTGAGCAAGCAGTCACATCTACCACGCTGGTACTGCGTGAAATCAAGCAAACATGCCCTCAGCAGCCAAGTGACAATCTGTCCCAGGAGAGCTCTGCTTCAGCAGGAGAAGATGGAGGGCGAGTCTGCCATCACAGCTCAGCAGAGCCCAAGGACCGCCAGTCGGTTCTGGGTGGCGAGGGCCACGCTCCCGCAAGACCGGGGTTCGCTAAGGCTCCGTTTCACCCACACGTGAAAGAGCAGATGGACATCTCTGTCTGAGGGGCAGCGATCAGAACCCAGACAGCTCCACCGTGATTACAAGGGGGGCACGGGGGACCCCTCTATGCAGGAAACAGTGTCCTTGGAGAGACGCCGCCAGCTACGAGCCTCTGTGACCTCTCTCCCTCCTGCACAAGGCTCACGCATCTCTCAGACTGTTCTGGAAGGGAGAGGAAGCCAGTTACCTTGATCAGCCAGCACTGCGCAGCCTCTCTCATCAATGCCTGGCAGCCAGAAACAGCCAGAGAAGGCAAGGGAGGCCTCTCATCTTTCCACAGCAGGAACAGGAAGACCAGGGATTGCACCACATGGAAGAACAGCCCTAATGCAGCACACACACATGCGCACACACTCCCAGACACACATCTCACACCCCTGGGACCAAGGCTAGCATGTTCAGACCTTCAGCAGTAAGAGATACGAGACAGCGCAGAGCAGTTAAGATCTCCAGGGGCTCTTTGGTCTTAGTTGATAGTCCTAGAAAAAACAACCTCTTCAGATTCGGTTGTAGCACAGCTGTGTAAGATCTACTTAAAATTTAGTGTTTGGCAACCGCAAGAGGGGAAAATGGGACTGCATGTTACACGAGAGGGGAAGGAATGGAAGTACAGTGCCGCATTTCTAGGTGTGCCCCTGACTTTGCAGCCAGAGTCGGTGTGTGGAGAGCAGGAAGAGGAAGGAGGGTTCCTGAGAGGACCACTAATCCATCAGATGTTACACCAACAATGAGGCAGAAAAGGCCCACCTTGGCCAAGGCAGAGCAGCTGGCTGCACAAAAATGCTGCTGTCTAAAAGCTCAAAACTTTAGTTGCAACATACACACAGTGGCAACATTCTCAGCTCCAGCACAGGCGACATGGAGAGGAGAAGGTGAACGTAGCTACACACATTTTGGGCAACGAGAGAGCAGCTCCGAGAAGTGCTGTTACCAGCCCTTTCCTCAGTAGCTTTAGCTACACGAGTCCTAGGCCTCTGATCAAACCTGCTCCCATTGCCGTCACCTTTCTCCACAGGTTCATAGACCTCAGAAGAAAGTATCGGAGCTGGGCAAGCACATCCCGCCCTGTTGAGCTGAACATACTCAGTGCCTTCACTGATTCGTCAACTAAGACAGACGCCCAGGGACAAGACAGGCAATATCCAGTCCTTAATACAACACAGCTACATCTGGTGACAACATGTTAGAGATGGAAGCCAGAAGAAAGATGTTATGGGACAAAACAGGTGTTTGATGGCCAACAACCCTAAACCAGGGGCCTCTAGACAGGCTGGTAGCACAAAAGCACAAGCTTTCAAGACCAAGATCACTGCAGTAAATTCATTCCATAACCCCTGCCCTAGATTTGTATTTTATTCAGGAATTTAACATCCCCTCTGCAAATGCATGAATGCAGGCAACATCCCCCTGTACCAGACCATACAGCAGCTCTGGAAAAAAAAAAAATCACCAGCTTACACTGCTTACAGACAACTCAAAGACCCCTGTTGGGACTAAATTCCACTAAAGGCAAACCCCGAACTGCACTGCCATGCTGCTCAGTAGTGTGACGGGAGAAGGAGGTGGTGGTGACGATGGTTTAAAGAGACGGCCGCTCCTGCCCCTGCCAGCTTGTCCTACTCTGTGCATAGTGCGAAACAGTGCAGTCATTCATCAGAGAAAGTTCAGGACCAAGGAAACTAGGTTCCCTTTCAGCCAAACAATTAGAAGAAGGAGAGGCAGTTCTGTTTTAGCTGGGCCGGCACTGGACTTGCCCCTCTGAGCTGTCTTCATCATCTGAGCCTCCAGCCCCACCACTGGTCAGTCCTGTAATCCGGTACCCCATGTTCAGTAACATCACCTCCAGCGGGTCTGCATTCATTCGTCTCTGGTTAGCTTGGGAAGCACCTTCCATGTCTACTACCACACGGCCATTAAGGGTTTCACTCTGCAAGGCAAGAAGGGAGAGAACTCAGCAAGGCAGCGCTAGGACCAAAGAGGGGCTGCTGCTGCAACTATCAAGAGATCCCAATAGGAAAGAGCGGTACGTGGTACATCTCATGACAACAAGACAGTCTTTTACTGCAGCTCTTACCTCTGGCCTAGGGTTCCACAGTCGTACAACTGGGTCAATGCCACTGGTGGCCAGGAAGCAGTAACTGGGATGAGGCTGGAGACAATTCACAATCGACTCGTCTCCCTGCAGCACTCTAACAAGGTTGGTGGTTTCTTTCTCCCAGATGAAGAAGGAGCCGTCATCTGACCCACTGACTATGTACTGTGCATTGCTAGGGTGAGAGGAGCAGAGACTGGAGATCACAGCTCAGAGCCAAAGCTAGTCTCTAGCAGATCTGAGAATCTCAGTTGGCTTCTACAATCAGCAGGCTGCCACCCCTCACGCTTATGGATCCAGATAAAGCTTTCTGTGTTGGTTCCCTCCATCCCCAGGATTCATGTTTTCAATCCCACATGGCTTTTCTGAAATGCTAGCCCAGCTGGGTCCTCTGTGGATCTGCTAGTGAACCAGCTATTCATGCAGCCACACAAGGAGGAGGGTTTCTGTCATCTTTTTCAACCCTGCAAACCAGCGTCAGCGTCATTTTATGAACAGTCACATGGGGCTACGCATGAGGCTTTATCCGATGGAAGAGAGCATTCTGCTGCTGCTCACACTCCTGTCCTGCATCCCTATTATGCTCTGCCAACATACCTGCCAAAGAAATTGGCCTCTTTGATGTCTGTAGTAGTGTTACAGTGGCCACAATATCGGAATTTGTAGTCGTAGCTGCGCTCCCTCAGCACCATCTCATCCTCTGAGATGGAATCCTTGCGGCCTGTGGCTCGCAGCCGGATGGGGCCGCCCCCTTTTTTGTCTTCAGCTGGAAAGACAACAGATTCCCTTCATCACAATTTGGGGAGGAACAGGTTCTAAGCAAGCAGCATTCTAGGAGACCCCCGCAGCTTTAGAGGAGAGTTAAGGACAATTCCAGCAGGGAGCAGGGCTCAGAGCACAAGCTTCCTTCCAGATTTTCTCTTGGGTACATGAAATACTTATCATACTCTCGCTCAAAAGCAAACTAGGACCAGGCGCAAGGAAAGAACAGGCTCAGGCCAGGTTTTGTGCACAATAACAATCGATCTCTCTCAGAAGTTGGAGCTTTACTTCAGAGGGGCAGTCTAACAAGAAAATTCCTTGTCCGATCGTGAGATTTTAGTATAACCTTGAAGAACCACACTGGACACCGGCACTCACCGTTATCACTCTTGGAGAAGAGGGCTGCATTGATGTCTCTGTCCAGTGCATCGCAGGCACTGCTATGTGCTTGTTCTGGAAACTTCCCTTTAAAGTCATCCAGACACTCCAGTGCTTCTGCCACGTACTTGAGTTCAAAGAGACAGCGGGCAAGACGGAAATGGGCCTTCAGGTGGCATGGATTCAAGGATATGGCCTTCAAGCAGTCTCTTAAAGCATCATAATGGTCCCCATCCCTGAAGAAAAGGGAGGGTGGATTAGATAGCCCAAACAGAAACAGCATACGTTTTCCACTGCCATTTCCCAGCCCTCGTTTCACTCCAAAGCTGCTTGCTTCCAGCTCTCCCTGTGCAAGCAGACACCCCACAAGCTCATGTACTAATAGCATTTGCTGTTTCCCAGGGGCACCATCTGACCAAGCCCAGCTTCTTGAGTGCACCTCCACGCCTTTACAGGCAGGCCTGTAACGTGACCACACAGCAACACAGAGCCCAGCAAGTCTTGATCTGCCATTTTAAATCCGACAGAGCAGAGCTCACGGATAGAACACATTTAGGGAAGTCCTTTGAAGATGGAGGATGCACAAGCCCTCTGGCCAAGCAGACACAAGGCCTCTCCTGCAAGGCGAGCAGGGCCTTGTCAGAGCACGGCAGCTCACGCGTGCCCCTTTGTGGACGCACAGCGTGGCAGCATGTTTCCCTGCCCACAGTCAGAGCCACTTGTAGCCCTCAAGAAGGAGCTACAGAACCACCACACTCCATAGCCCTGATGGAACATGCCTAAAGCAGCAGTCTTTTCCCACCTTTAGAGGAAAAACCTTCAAGTCTTAGAAATAAGCGTTATAGCAGACTGGTATCATAACAGATTTTTATATCCTGTTTACAGAGACTACACTTGATTTCCCTAAGCTCCACGGCTGTGGGAATAAGAATGCCTCTGCTCGTGCTTGACGCGCCTTGCGTGCTGGTATTCAGTTCAGACTGACAGAGGCTAAGTCAGCCAGGGCTGACACGCCTGGGGTACCAGCATTGAGCCTAAACTGTTCAGAGGCACCACAATCTGTCTTAAGAGAGCGCTAAGTCTCCATATGATGGCTTAATAATAATGATAATGTTTCACACCTGTAACCTACGTGCACTGCACCTACCGAAGTCTGAAACAGTCCCAAGGGAAAGGGGGCAAATTGCCCTGTACCTCCCACAGGGCAGTAATTTTAGATCACATGGAGCCTTTGTCAGGGAAGAGGTGCTCCTGTGTCTCTGTTCTCTCCTGTGCCTCTACTCATTAAAGGGAGCTCCAAAACTTTGGGTTACGTGCTAAGCAACGCTTACGCAGTGCCGCAAGCACGTTCTGCAAACCATTCATCCTATTGCTCCCTCCCGTCTAGGTGGACATTGGCCACATTACAGCTTGCTAGCACAGTACAGAAGGTGGAGTGCCTCGTCCATGAGCTCTGCAGCAGAGCAGAAGAAACATGGTTCTTGAGGGCTGCCTTTGCAGCACGGTGTCTGTGTTAATCCAGGAGGCTGGATGCACACCATCAGGCCACTTTTGTTCAAAGAAAGAGGGAAGGCAAGTTACCTGTTAGGATGACAGACGGGTGTCTCACGTTTTCAGAGCTGATTGGGCTATTAGCTGCTTTGCCACCCTCAGAAATCCTTCAACCTCAACTACCAGTGTCAGACGGCCCAACACACTGGTGTGAAAATGTACACGTTGAGATGTAAAGCAGGCACCGAGTTCTCCCATTGTTACAGGTTTGACTCGCCTTGTGCAAAAATGCTGTAACTAAAAATCAGCTCAGTACCATCAACATAGACTGCTAAAAGCAATCTGGAGCGTGATGCAGTTGGCTCTTACGAGCAAATTTTGAAAGGACAGCCTTAGAAGTGCTGCAGAGTACGAGGAGCATCTTAAGGGAGACGAGCAAGGGGAGGTTAGGAAATTACAGGCCTTCCTTTTTTCTAGATCTCTCTGTTATTCAGAGAATGAGGCCAAAGCAAGACCTGCAGCATGCTGCAGGGTGGCCTATAGCTGTTCCTGCTCGAAACGTGAAGGGCACCTTAGAGACACACGGTGGTTCAGCGTGGGTCACCGTCCAACTGCTTCACCCTCCTCCTCAGTGACATCCCAGCCACCTTCTGCCATATACCGGGAGCTGTTCCTAGCAGAAAAGCACCCCGTCTTTCTGCACCTGAGAAGATATCAGCTAAGTACTATTTAAATTCTAATCATTGCATGCCACAGAAACCTATGGTGCCCAGATTTTTCACATCTTCCTGCTACTGAAAACTGCAGCAAAGCACTAGCTGACACACAGAGAGGTTCAGATCTGCCAACATCCTTCGGGAAAAATTATTCCTATAAGAAAAATGTCATTCATGAGATCAGCACTCAGCTTCTGTCTTCCATTCCTTAAACCCAACCTATTGTTCTTCTCCCTCTGAACACTGAGGTCTTTTTGAGGCAGCTCCCAAATCTCTCCTATTGCAAAACAGCCAGTAGGCCAGTTACCAACAGTCACAACAACTGCTGGCTGCTCTTTATCTTGGCAAGAAGATGGGAGAATTCATACTGGGGATTTCAGCAGGGAGAGGAGAAGGATATCCTCACAAAGCAAATGTAGATGAAGGACCACAGCTATTTTAAATATGTTAATGGAAAGTCATGCTACTCAGTCTTACTCTGCTCAAGGGGACAGATACTAAAATAACTCGGCTGTATCTTGCAGACGCAGCTCTGGCTATTGGTCACAGAAGACGCTACCTACTGCAGAGGCTAACAGCATATTTTGCAACAATCAAGACAGAACCTCCCACAGACTCCGAGGCACCAGTTGCCACCTCCCCAGATCCCTCAGAGGGGTTTGTTTCCAGCCAAGGGGAGCGTGGGTTAGCTGGGGTAGCACGGGAACCACCAGGTCATGTCTGGCTATCTGCAGTACTAGTTACTTGGATAAAGCAGCACCCAAAGCAACTCCAGGCATCCTACAACAAATCTTGTACCATGAGCTAGGAAGTTACAAAGCATAGTAACCATTACCTCGCCTGTTGACGGCAGATTTAGAGCCATACTCTAATGCAGATCAGAACTATCCAAAGAAACACAAGCACCTTTGGAGACACTCATAATGCTGTTACTCAGAAGTGGATTTTTAGTTTCTTTTTAAACAGGAAAGGAACAGAACATTACTCAGCATGCCAGCAGGCAAAATGATGAGCTACTACCAGCTGTGCTTGCCTGGGCAGTATCTGCGGCTGCAGTTTCTCCAACGCATGCTGCTGTGCAATCCCCTTATTCTGTGCCAGAGGTGACCCACTTACGGCGTGATCCAATAACCCCAACCCTGCTCCACATGTAGGGAAGCCAGGTGCTTCGCAGTGGACAACAAGGCATCCGTGGCACTCAGAAGTCAGGCACCAGCGCTGCCTGTGACGCTAAACTCTCCGATAGCCTCCGCGTCCTTACCACTTGCGCTTCATGTAGGCAGCAGCTCTGTTTCCATACAGCATGGCGTTGTTGGGGGCCTTCTGGACTGCTTTGCTGTATAGCTGGATGGCTTGAGTCCACAGCTGGCAAGCAAAGGCCTCGTTGGCTTGCTGCTTGATTCTTTCCAGGTATGGAGGTAACTCCACTTGGGGACTGCAGGGAAAGAAGAAAGGAGCACAGGTAAGTCTCACATACTAATGCTCTGTTAACTCCAGTTAAACGTCTGTCGTGTTTCGTTCTATCTTAGCAAGTCCCAGCGATGTCTGCAGTGTTTTGTTCTAGCTGAGCAAGTCCCAGCAAGCATTAGCTAATACCAAGTTTCAGAAAAAGCCAGAAGAGACCCTGTACCTGAATAACCTGAATTTAGGAAGAAGGTTTCCTTTTGACCATCATTTGACATTTCGTATTTTTTTCTTTATATACAGGCATCCACTCAAAATTGAACAGTGTGTATTTTAAGCGTCTAATCCCTCAGACTCCACCAATACATCTTTGCATTGACTGCATAAACAACATTTCCAAACCTCTTTTAGCAACGTATAACAGAATGCAAATTCAGAAGGAAACCAAGCATCCGAGTTCACTGGGCTGCACAAGGCCCATGCTCAGCAACCCAAAATTCCAGCCACATCTCTGCTGCCGTGGTGGAGGGGCCATCTAGAGGAAACAAGCTGAAAACATTCAGCAAAGTGACTTTGGTGGAACCTAGACTACCCATATATGGTATTAAGCAACTGTGTCTTGACTTTTAACCATGTCTCATCAGCTGGAGGAAAAAACGGTCAGCAAGGTGTGGTTCAAGTCTGCTTCTGCTTCACCCCAACTGCATTTTGCTCTTAAAGAAAGAGAGCAGCAGGAACAAGAAGGCTCTCCATCCATTCCCAGCTCACATGCAGACTGCAGGAGTAATGAGTCCAGTGTCATTGTCATAAAGCAATTTTGGTCGCTGCAGTTCAGTTTGCAGCAGGCAGGTGCCCAAAAAAAACAACAAAGAGAAGCAAGGCTCTTTTGACCTGACAGCCTCTCCCATTTACCAAGACACATTTCTTGCAGGCCAGGAAGTAACAACCACTCAGGACAACTAAGAACACCTTGCTTCCAGGCCTCAAAAGTAATTTCTAAGTTTTGTCTGTGGTAATTCATCATAAGAGGGGAAAAATCCTCATGGACAACATTTCTCTCAAGACACTCTTGCTTGATCTGACTCTTGTTCATAGCCCATGCATCAGAAGCAAATACAGCTCCTAGGACAGAGGCCACTTGACAATCAAGTCAACACGCCACGTGGATTCACACTTCACGCCTTGGTTAGCAGCGCCTAACCCTGGCAAGAGGAAGAGGACATGAACAAAGCTGTAGGGCTTTCATGTAGGTAGATCTGTCCCCTTACCTCACATGTGCTCTTCCTTCAGACAAGCGGAAGCCATTGCTGTGGAGATGGATGCCATTGGACACTCCATTGGTAGAGGTTTTTCCATTCTGCACTTCTAAAGGTCAGGAAAAAACACAACACCCAAAACATAGAGCCATGCTAAGCATCAATGTAGATTACACACAGTAGTATCTGAAGCTTCAGGGTTTTATTGTACAGCAGAGCCAAACCAACACCACAGCCCCATTCAGAGCAGAAATAAAACTGCCATGATTCCACGTGCCCCTCCTCCTCCAGCAACCTGGACTTGATTTGCCTTCTTACATTTACTACAAAATCTCTGCAGTATCCTTCGCAATACAACCCTAGAACAGAAAACTAGATATGCATAGAACTAAATATACACACACAAAGAGAGGGCAGCTTGAATTGAACTGCCTTCAGACTGACTCTAGGCCATAATCAGAGTACCTGACTGATCACCAGAAGCCTGACATTTGAAACTGCAGAAGCATTTAGTAACACTAGTAACTTTGTATTTTAGATTCACTCAGATAAAGGATCATAGAGCTAAGTTGTTGAACATTTAGTAGAACAAGGAGGATGAGGGGAACCACTGGAGGAATCCAGTAAAGGAATTCCAGATGCTTTTTGCCTTTCTTTCTTTTCCTACCCTACTGCTCGAGGAACAGTTACAAGCTGAACTAACCCTCTGAAGGTCACGCAGCCACATCATCTGCCATTTCTATAGAAAATACTCAGCTTCAAGCTTTACCAACTGCATTTATGTTGCAGCTGGGAGTGCTCTTGCAGCCATTTCAGGTCGGGAAGCTGGCGACACTGTCCACCCAGTCTACCAAACTGCTCACAGATTTCAGTGTGCAGAGACATGCATGCACACGAAGTTCTGCCTTTGTACTGATACTGCCTTTTCACAGCCCTTGCCTGAACTTTCTGTGCCTGAGAGGGTGGAGCGTATGCTGCAACCGCACCACGGTGAGCCTGTTGAAACGCTGTCCTGCCGTCTAAAGCATGACCTCACCAGATACCACACTACAGATCACCCACAAGACAGGAGAGAAAGGCAGGCAGGGCATGTATTTGCTATCAGGATGCGAGTGTTAGATTAAGGCCTAAGGTGAGCTGAGTACACAGCTCAAACTCTGCCAGAGTGCTTTGAGAACAGGGAAGGGGCTGAGCTGGGAACACTCCCTGGTAAGAGTCAGCCTCTGCCTGGGGAATAACGCTGTAGCCGTTCGCTGCACGCTGCCTGCAGTATCTGTGTACGAGCAGGCCCTGTGAGAAACAGGGCCAGGAACAAAAAGGCTTTTGGATTTACTTACTGGTCAAATAGATGACTTTTCGATTCAACTGTCTCATCACCAGGAGGGATATTAGTGCCAGGCCAGAGTCTTAGACTAGGGAAGAGATTGTTCTGTCTCCTTCCTAATGGGTATATATGGGCATAACAGATGTATTCTACATTTTACTAAGTTTTAAAAAATAAAAACAATATACTATTTCCATGCCTGTCCACAAAGTTTTCCCCCTTACTTGAAGGCAGGATACCAGGACCTCAGCCACTCTACAAAGCCTACTTTATCCTTTATGTACAGCTGTAAGCATTCTCCTTAGCTCACACAGGCATACACCTCTCAACAGCTCACTTCTCCCCTCAAGCCACAAGTTTAAGAGTTTTAGAACTCAGGGTATGAACTGTACTGCAGAAACAGCCCAGCAACAGCCATGCCCTACTTCATTTCCCTACTTCCTGCCCAGATTGGGCTGCACCCTGAAGAAGAGTTGTGTAGTATGTGATTTCACTCTGCCTTTCACTCACTTTCATGACAGCATCATACTTACCCCCTGAAGTATGGCACTTCTTTGGGAGGAGAAAAGTGTATGGTCGCTGTTTGTATGTTAGATCAAACAAATAGACCTAAGGAATGAAGAAAGAGAATGAGACCAAAAAAAAAATTCAGTGAGACACAGATGCTCAAGTCACACAAATAAAACAGGGCTAGACGAGTACATGGTGCCACACTCGTATTTTGCTCTTTCCTATTTTCTAACCAGGAATGTTTTTTGTAGACATGTACACATAGGATGACAGCAGTACCAGTGGCATGTTCCTTTCCAGGATCAGGTTCAGAAAGAATAATGCAGAGAAATAGGAGCCTTGTCTTACTCAAGAGGTAAGAAAGCCCTCTCCACACCTACAGAACTTAAAGGATGACCTGACCACAAACCCACCTGCTCAAAATAGCTTCAACTCCAGTAAGATATTTTAACTATTTAATTAACAGTCATCATGAAGAAATCAAACATTTATTGACAGAAAAGAGGCAGTACACTAAACCAAGGCAAAAGTCTCTCTAACATGAAACCAGGATTTCCTGAGAAGCTTCAAAAGCAGCCCTGCGAAACCCTAATTTAAAACTGTACTGGTATAGGAATTGACAGCCCAGCCCAGCCCTACAATTCATCTAACTCAGCACCTTCTCTTAAAGGGAATGAGTGCACATGCGAGACAGAGATCGGCAGAGGACAACCACAGAGTAACCTGCCCACAAGCGAAGTCCCTGCCTAATCCATGCTGATTAATGCTGTCAGGAGGATTTCCTTATTTCACTGATAGGCTTTACAAAAGATCCATGAATATCACCCAGCGCTCAAAATTAAAGCAATCAATATTCTAGGTGAAGGCCTTTGCTTCTGTAAGTTCCTTATTCACTAGATTCTATTACAGAAGCAGTCTGATGTTTCAAGAATGAGTTATGAAATCTTTTCTAGGTCAGCAAAGGTCAGTTCCAGAACTCTTGTCTTTTTTCCTCTTCCAGAGAGTGAAATGTGAATTGGAAAACCAGAACAGAATGCCGTTCAAGTGGCAGCATAACAAATAAATCCCCAATACCAAGCATTTAGTCTGAATGAATCAGAAAGCAGTTTAAAATCAATCATACTACCCACAGAGAAGTTGCTATACTTGTTTTCAAGAATGCAGAACAACGTATGGTGACCCGAACACAACTGAATGTGAAGCTTTCGGCCAAACTTTAGCTGTTGTCTTACCTGCTCCCCTCCCATGTTGACTAAGAGCTCAGTGCCATCAGGACTGAAGGTGACGTACGTGGCCACCAGAACTCTCAGCCGGTTGTTGTAGTCCGGAAGCTTCACTGGGAGGTGCCCTGTGGAGAGAAGAGGTCCGTACGTATTAGCGTAAGTAGTAACCATTGTCTTCGTCCTACCCCAGCTGCTCCCTTTTACATCAGGCTGTTAGAAGAGCAACGTCACGAAGCACATGTACCCAAGTGATTTTTTCATTTCCTACTGCTGTTTACTGAATCCTTCCATCAACCACCAAAACACGCAGATGCGCGCAGCTGCCTTTTCACAAGTCCTAGGTACCAATTCTGCAAGGCCATCTCTGTACGGGGAGAAGACTGGACCATAACTACCTTGCTAACAATGAAGTCTGCAGAACCCAGCAAATCTCAGTTTCAGGGATTCACTATGGATTTGGCTTCCGTGATTTGTGGCCATCTGCAAACAAATACCTCCATCTTCAACCCTCTAATCGGGTTTCCTCAATAAAGCCCTTAGCACAACAAACCAAGGCTCCTAAATATTCAGCTCACACACAGGTTCTTTTGCTTCAGACAGCAGATGTGCTGCATGACCAATTCAGGGGACCTAAGAAATCCTCTAGCGGGACTCATCAGAAGCAAGACTGTCAAAACTGGTCTGCTGAACATGCTGGTGTAAGATACTTTTAAAAAAAACACCACTTGGGGGAAAAAAAGATAGTAAATAACGAGCACTGGAGAAGAACGTCATCTAGATTGCCCAGATACTGCATCGCTGATTCTTCATCTGCAGGATGAAGACAAGCCACTTCTGTGCCAAAAAGACTTTGAACAGCAGCCTTGCTGGGACCAGTTCCAGAAGACAGCCTACAGCACTCAGGTTATCCAATGCTTGACTTTCCAATGAAAGTGACAAAAAGACATTTACGCTAGACAAGAAGAAGTAAGGCCAGCTCACCAACACACACCACTGCCAAATCAGGGAAACTGGGCAGGTAACGTAAGCAAGAATTCACAGCATAGAAGCAAAATAATCTGCAATCCCATGGAACATCCCTGTATTAGAGAAGAGCTCTTCCAAGCAGTGGTTTCTTGTGTGATGGGTAGGACTCTGCCTCTTCAGGCACTAATTTAAAGTCCCATCAGTCACCCCCAGCACAGGTCCCAATACCTGCCACGTAGTACTGTGCCGCACCGTCCGGGAGGGGTTTCTGTCGGTCACAGAATGTGTGTACTCCAGCTGAAGGACTCTGCTTCATGCTTTTTCTAGCCAGAAAGAAGAGTAGTCTTATAACCACAGCATTCAACGGCTGGAAGCCTGATCTACGCTGACACTTCTTGTTCACACACGAGGGCGAGGCCTCGTGCCTACGCAGCTGCGCAGTCACAAGCCTGCCTCACAGCAACCCAACGTACTCACACAGAGCAAATGGACTCTGGGGGTGACAGAAGAGACTGGATAAAACTGCACGGCGAGACAGGCGAGTGCCAGATCATTGCAACTCCCCCTTCCCACCAGAGCCTTGAACAGATTTCTGTACCGCTCGCGTCCGACCAGAAAAGCCAGTCGCCATTACCTGTGGTTGTGGATCATGCGTATGTCGTAGAGCCGCACAAAGGGTCCACTTGCCCCTACTGCTAAGTAGTTGTTATCTTGGGGATTGACCGTCAGGCATTTGGCCTCCACCAGCTGCCCACAGTACTCTGTCAGGTCTATCAGGACTTCTGAACGTTTGCTGTTCTCTCGCAGATCGTACTGTCTGCAAAGGGAAGAGAGAGTCACCACGAAACAGAACCAACAGTACGAGAGAGGTTAGCTTTCCGTGATGACCAAACTGAACACCACTCAAAGCAGCACATTTACGCTGCTCAGTAGTGACCCACACTTAATTATCTGGCTTGTGCATGAAGAGATGACACTAACGACATCGCAAGTCATTTGTCCTACAGGTTACTGGAAGCATCACAGTTCATTATACACTAGGCCTCACTATCAGGATAACCATTAAAACCAATTCTCTAATGTGCACAGATTTAGTTAAGTTCCAAATTTAGTCACGTTCCAACTCCAAGTCATGACCTCACAAACAGCAGCTCATATGAAAAGTGGAACATGCTCTCGTAGTAACATTATTCATTTAAGAGTCTCAGTGACTCTGGAGGGAAGCGTTGCTCAGTGTTGTATTTCCCTTCCACTTGAAATGGCTATTCCTTTCTTGGCCTCCCTTTTCAGTGGAGGAAAACAGGAGCTGAGGAGAGAATTTATCAGGAGTCTACATTTCAAGGTGAATCCTTCCAGTTTGAGGAAAGGGAGAGAATAGCTTAAGCTCTTTGGTATAGAGACAGTCTCTCTTCAGATCTGTGCATAGTACACACTGCAATGGATCCAAACCCAATTAATTTTGGGGCAGAACAACAAGAGTTCTGTACCTGATTAGCCCGTCTTCTGCTGCACTCCAGAAGGTGTTGGGCCACATGGGAGCCGTGGCAATCCGCTTAACTCTGTTGGTGTGATCTCCAAACATGTGGATGGTCTCCTTGACAGTCAAGTCATGGACATGTACCTTAGAATCTGCAGCTCCCGTGATGAGGATCCGATCCCCCGAATGTGGCAAGAACTGTGGGAGACAGATTTGACATTCAAAGTTAGAACTGCTGAGCTGTCTTGGCAGGTCAGAGAGCAGCTTGCTTTAGGAACACAGGATGACCCATGTTAGTACCTACATTACACGTGTGCCAGTGTGCACACTGTCACCAGCTCCAGTAGCACACAAAATAGTCTCTTCATCACACATCCCAATTTGCTACAACCATTTCCTTTGAATTTAGAGATAGAATGAGATAAGCCCGGGAGCTGCATAAACTAAGAAGTGCAGGTATTAGATTTAATGCATTTTTTCCCCTAACATTGGGAATATTATTTTGGGGGGATGGGCAGAAATTGCTCACAGAAAAATGTTTCCCAGCAAGAATCCATTCTCTCGCTGCTTAGGTTGCTGATTTTGTTAGCCATTCGTTCCTTCCTACCATATACCTTGACAGAAAAGATGTTTGCAGTATGTCCTGTGTGCATAGAAAGGAGTTTCTTGTGGTGCAGAGGATCCCAGACAATGGTATGCTGGTCATCAGAGCCAGAGGCCAACAAGCTAAAAGACACAGAAGAGAAGTATGCATCACATATTCTTCTGTTCTAAGCTGTGACCAATTTCTTGGAGTGGTTTGACCACAGACAGCCATTAAGTTAATTCAGCTCTAAGAAGCCCACTTCCTCTCTCTTTTTCTCAGCTATGTGTTCTTGTTGCTCCCCATGTGCCAATCCATTCAGCCAGTTCAGGGAGCTAAACCAGCCAAATATCAACTCCATAGAAAACAAAGCGAGTGTTTTTCGTTGGTTTAGCTCATTGAACCAGTTCACCACAGATTCAGATGGCACAGGGGGAAACAATAGGAGCATTTGGTCAACAACAAAATGCAGGGCCTCCATTTTCCTTATTAGCCTGGCTGCATTAACTGCTCCGCATCATCCCCGAACCCAAGCCAAGGCACTCATTCCTGGACTTCGGATGTGCCCAAGCAGTCCCAAGCCAGGGCTCATTTAGTGGTTCACAGACTGCTTTTTAAGTGCAGGGTGTGGCAGTGGTATTGCAAGGTGCCGTTTGCCTTGTTTATCTTCATTTGAAGCAAAAGAATTTGACATCTGCAATGTTCAGCTGTTTTCAACTTATTTCCTTGTAGCCAGATCTCTTTCAAATACATTAAATTTTCACTGGTAAATAATTCTGAAGAGTATCAGACAGCAGACTTTGGACCTTGCAAGAGGCATGTCAAGAAATATACACTCTTCCTTCCCCCCAGCCATTTCTCATGCAGATACTCTTTATTCCACTTGGTTAACAGAAATGCTCTTGTGTTTAGTTTCCCTCTAAAATTGCAGAGAGGGGTAAATGGTCTGCCTCCCTCCCTCAGATATCTGTCCCCCAGCAGAAGCTTTTACCAGCATGGTGAAGGGGGTGGGGAAATGTCACTACCAGCTGGGCAAATCCTAAAGATCCATTCTAATCCATAATACCACTTAAGAGAAGAGAAGCAGCCTTCAATCTCTACTTCTTAGTCTGACCATTTCCCTTCTGAACTCACTAAAGAGGCATTTCTAAGAATATCCAGATATATTTAACAAAATAAAGCTTCTTTTGAGCATGAGCTCTACTACAGTTCAAAACTTGGAGCTTGAGCTCCGCTTTACTAGGAATGGGAAGCAGCCGCTTATGATAAGATGACCTCCATCCTACTCTTGGGAGAGCCTGGGGTTATCAGTCTGTTGATCCCCTGAATCAAGCCACATACTTACTCTCCTTTTTCATTCCATTCTAGACAGTTGACACATCCAGAGTGACCCTGAGGAGAAAAAAAATAAGGGAAGACGGTATTACACAAACTTCAGACTTATCAAACAGAGCTGTTCTAAGACAAGGACACAGCGAACTCCCCACACATAACAACTTGTTCCGATACAAGCAGGTTTTTTTTTTTATTCCAACCCTGCAACAAACCACCCACATGGCAGATAAGCACCTCCAGAAAAGACAGACATGCTATAGCGGTTGGGGTAAAAAAGGCAAAATGAAACAAATTAAAAAAAAAAAAAAAAAAGGGTTGAATAAAATGGCAGTTTAGTCTCAGAGGCTACAGATGAAATCCTGCTGTGCGCATGGAAAGGTGACTTTGCTTCAAAAGCTCTTGGCTAGGCTGACAAATTACATGAACAGGTTCTCTGGGAACACAGGGAAAACGCACTTTCGATAACTCTTTTAGAAGCACCTTGCTGCTGGGTGACTGTATCATACATTTTCACCCAAACTAACAACTGTACCAGGAAGGACCGAGAGCGTTGAGTAGCATTTGATAGGGGAGATGCAATTGAAAAAGGGGACAAAAGAATCCTTTCTTCCCCCGAACCAAGACAATCTTAAGATCCTTTAAGCCGCATCAGACTGCAATACAACCACCTATTTTTTAGGCAACACATTACACTTCAGCATTAGAGCCGAATATCTTGAGCAGTTGACAGTTGCCTTCTTCAGGCACCACTGTTAGGATTAGCTGATACACACCCGTTAAAGGCTCTCTTGTAGGTGCATTAGGTAATGCAGAAAGCTCACACAAGATTTCACTGAGCTATTCCTGGCTCTAATGCAGTTTAGGGGACTAAGCAATCAGCATCTATTCCATACAAGAGAGAGAATGCCATACACACCCGCAGGCTGTCCTCTGCAGTAAGTCACACAACAAGCAGCTCAGTTTGCTCTTTGAACGCTGCCCACTTACCTGCAATTCTGCTTCTAGGCCCAGGCGCCGAATGAACGGATCGGTGACGTGATAGTGTCGTTCGAAGCCCAGCGCACCCCTCTCCTGCACGAAGCAAACAAGCGCCACACTGACTACAGCAAACAAAACACTCCTTTTTCCCTTTAAGAGAAGATTCAAGAACTTTAAAAATCAAGCAGGAACCCTGCCAGGCATTGTGGTGTCCACAGCATCAGGTACCTGTCCTGTAGTAGGGAGACATGATTTGCGTCATCTCCAGGTAGGCAGTTTGTAACCCTTGCCCCTGAGGTGGTTTAAAATGATGTTTATCTCATCGCCAGGCTCCAGCTGGGTAGCCAAGACAAGGTTTGAGGTGCCCACACTAAGACTAAGCTTATTGCTGCCTACTTTGGGCCAGAAACAGAAGATACAAAAGAGCCTGGGAATGCCTGTCATTATCCCTTGGCAAGGACGTCAGAACCAACTCACTCCTGAGGACCGCAGCGCTAGACCACAGCTGCTCAGAAGTCTGCCATTACACCGAATCGGTTGGAGTCGGTGATCTTATAGGTCTTCTCCAACCTAAATGATTCTGTGATTCGATGAATCTGCCTGAAGCACCACACACTACAACCAAGGGGCAAAGTATTGGGGAATATAACTGGACAGCATCCTTGAGAGATGGCTTATTTCATCAGAAATGGAGCAGGAGCATGTAGCTGCAGTACCACAGGAAAGAGAACAGCTGCCACAGAACTGCGTCAGTACAAATGAAGGTGAAGAAAAGCAGGACAGTTGTTTCCCCTGTGATCTCACAGGGTTCACAGATGCATTAGCAGATGGCTTTGATGAAAGAAGGCCAACTGCAGAGGCAGGCATGAAGAAAAGGGAATGTAAGTCATATTTTGGATGGAACATCTAATGTCCAAGGAGATTCCTTCCTAGGACCTGACCCAGCCTCGGTCCCATCCCATGCAACGCTACAGTCAGGCGAAGACAACTTAAGCCTTTGTCATCACCATTTATAGATGAGAACACTAATGTCAAAAATCATGCTTATGGTACTAGGAACGTGTTAGCAGTCACAGAGCAGACACAAAGAACTAGTGTACTACGTTACAGCTCTGCGGACCGATGTTAAATAATGAACTCCACACAACAAAAGCTATTTGGAAACAAAATGGAGACAGATATAAGGGGACTGGAGGAAAAACAAAATAAAACAGGCTTTTTGTGGTAACTTTCATTACAAACTTCAAACCCCTTGACATATTTTTAAAGACAGCATTCCCAAAACACTGCTAGGCCCAGTGCAAGGTGCTGCAGTTATAATTGCCTTGCTATTGCCACCTCAGTGGCTTTGTGAGGTCTGTGCAGTAGGATATTGCTTTTCCTATGAGGAACTGTCAGACTTAGCAACCTTCTCAAGGTCACAAATGAAAGTCTAACAGAGTAGACAGTGTTGAAACAGTCCCAGGCTAACGCTCTAACCACAGAACCATCCCTTCCTTGTTAGAGCAGCAAAATAAATCTTTGCACATGGATTAAATTACAAGCTTATAATACAAAGTTTGGTACCAAACTGCAAAGTAAAGCGAGCGTTCAAGCTCCTAGTTCCTTACTCTGGCCACTGACAGACCACTTTCGTGAACTGAACGCTGATTACCAGCAAAGCTGCAAACGCTTTAAGGCCTCAGAGTCCAAGTAATAATTGCCTATTGTGTCTGCTGTAGCTAGTCCTTTCACGTTAAGAGATATTTCACAAACGCAGCTGTCAGATGACTGATCCGACCACCATAGAAGTTTTTCCCTACACAAAGGAAGCAACACACCACTCTTTAAAGAAAAAGAGACAGAAGGAGACCGAGACAGAGATCATTAGCTTTACTACAGTCAGAAAATACCTTTGATGGTAAGATCACACGAAGAGAACACATAAAGAAGCAGACAGAAAACTCACGAGGGAAGCTAGCTAAGGGTCCTTTATGGTACCCAAACACAAGGAGCCACATTTCTCTCTTCAACGTTGTAGTCAAAAGGAACTCAGAAGGTTTGCTGATGTCAAACTAGCATGACGCACTCCTGCTAGGGAGAAGAACCGTATTCCTGTTATGCCATGCTTCACCCCAGCTCTTCATTAAGGCCAGTGACAGGTCCTATGTGTTTGTTCCCTTAAGCTTCTTATACAGCTTATCAATATATAACTAGCTGAGATCTTTTCAGAAGTAAAGGCAACACCACTCGTGTTTCGCAATCCAGTGTGAACACTGATTCTCCATCTGCTCTCCATCCAACACAAGCGAACACTTGGCTAACACATACCTTGATCTGTCTGTGGATGATGTCTCTGGTAATGTTTGCTTTTGCCATCTTCTTGCAATGGGGCAGACGAAAAGAAGCTATCGGAAGAGCTGCTGTGCATCCAAGCATGCCAACAGAGCAAAGATCCACACTAGGGGCATTTAATTACCTGCAGGACAGAACAGGGAGGGAACAAAGGCAGGCATATAAACATATTAGGCCATTCATATACAATATTATGTCATTTTCTTCAAAACAAATAGCAGTGACTAAGAACTGAAAAGTTTTGCATAAAAGCTCCTTGAAGAAACTCAAGGATGGGAAGGAACAACATAAGACTGAAGAACACCTGACTTAAGAGGCCATCCCCAGTTTGCAGAGAAATTCACAAAAAGCAGAACTCCCGGACTACATCAGCCTAGAAAGGCCATGTTTCTACGCCAGCAAAGACTCCGCAAGGCCAGGGTAGCATCCTGTTTCACAGCTTGCCTCCACTGTTACATGTCCCCTCATGTCCAGTTTCACTTTTCCCAAACTCTACAACCAACACGACTTACTATCTTGTGAATAAACAAGGCATCGCTATTTTTGGCCACCTCTTCTCTCTCATTTACTACGTTTGATTATCAGCCAAAAAAATCCCCAAAACACCAAACCCAAACCCCAAAAGAGCATAAGTGTTCCTTAGAAATCACAATAGCCAACCCTCAGGTGACACTACCATCTGAACACCCAATTGCATTAGCAATAGAAAAGGGACGATCATTTTAAGTTGTATTTCCAGGAGAAATTAGAGATTTCCACACTCTTAATGGAGTTCAATATTTAATGCCCTAACCTAAATAATTTACACCCTATAAAATGAGCTACACTTGCTAGAAAACACTCAAATTGCAGCCTGATTGTCACACCCCTGCTCTGGACAGGCTGCCTATCACAGGACCAGTCAGTCTCTGAGAAGTGATGTAATTCACCTCATTTACATACCGCAGGCCCTGTGCTCTCCCATTTTGATATTTCTACAGTTCTCTTTTAAAAAAAAAAAAAAAATTAAATACCCATTTTGTCCCACGTAACCGAATAGTTTTAAATTCTCTTTAAAAGCATTCACAAACGGAACAAGCCAAAATTTTCAAATGAGTCCTCTTTTGAACGCGGAAATGCTGATTCATTGAAACAAGAACATTTCACAGAAATGCTGCAACAAATAATTCCGCTGAGGTCAGGCAGAAGTTTTGACAAACCCTGCCTGATTCCCTACCGGTTCATCTGCCAGGCTGCTGCAGAGCGAGCTCTTCCACCATTACCAACTTCAGGGCCGTGCAGCCACGCTGCCCAGCACAACCACAAGGCTCAGGCACCGCAGGATCCCCAAAGGCCTGGGCTTCAGCTTCCATTTGCTTTTAAAAAACCGTTAGCGCACATACACAGGCATTTCCCCACGGGTAGGAAGTACCAAGAATTCGTGTTTCCTCACAGAAAACAGAGTTCATCCAAAGTGGAAGTTCAGATCGCTTTCCTAACACAGCTGGCTCCTCTGTGCAGCTCCGCGGTGAGCACAGAAGTGTCCTAAGTCCTACAGATAGCAAGAAAAGCCATACCAGCAAACTGAAAATGGGATTTTCTTGCAGTGGGCTCCCAAGCAGCACTTTTAGGGTAGCCATAGGATCTCTCCAATACAACACAGAGAGAAAAGGCACAGCTGTTTCTAGGTCTCTGAAGACAAACGTCCCTACTGCGGGCAGCAGAGGACAAGCGGCCCTCACGGTTGTGTTCCAGTCCTATTTTTGTAGGATGAGAACAAGTTTGATAAAACTCCCACAGCGAGAGCGCAGGCCTTGAACGCGAGGGGAGTCAGGGCGATGGGAGGACCTTGCACGGCAAGCAGTCCACGCCGAGCGAGGGCTAACGAGGCCATACTTTCCCCAGGACCGATTCAAAGCCCAGATGTAAACGTAGCAGTCCGAACTCACCACAGCCCACATCTAGTTTCTGCAGCAGATGTGTCCAGCAAGTCAACGTCCCCTGCCACACGTCTCAAGCTGACCATGGCAGAAGCAGCTCAACTCACACCTCCAGATGTTGGAGCAATCAGCTGAGATTTTTTTGGACCTCATCATCCGCTTTAGTGCATAAATTGGGCCTCCCCTAGAATCCATTGGCCAACCTGCAACTGAGCTAGCGTGTATGTATAGGACCATCACATATGTATTTAATCCACATTCCTTTTATTCCAGAAGTAGCACTGGGAAAGCTAGCTAGTATGCCCAGGAAGTAACCTCATGTTTTAAGCATCTCACTCTCATGTTAAGTAATAGTTGCTTCACTCCCAGGCTTAAAAGCAAGAGGCAGCACTGTGACTGCATTTGATCATCAACATTGCACACTAATTCCTGTAGTTGGATGATTAAACTACCAGATTTCGATACCTATCTTCTGGCTTTCTGCAGGGGCTTAGCATAGGCATTGTTTCGCCTGTTTATGGAGACGGCGTCTATAAGGGGACGACAACAACTGCCCTTATGAACAGCTCACAAGCATGGGAGGGAGAAGCAGCAAAGCGCCCCGGCACAAGGGCAGGTGGATCGTGCTGCCTCTGCGGCTCAGAGGTAAACACGGGAAACCAGGACAGACCCATCGCTACTTGTGCCCAAGGCCAGCTCTACATAAACCTGCCAGCTGGGCTAAATAAGCTACATTGCTGGAGATATCCACGAGGACATGATTTCCAGACACACTTTTCTGCTAAGTTCTGCAAGTGAGAGAAGAGGACTGCTAACTCAAAAAGTAGCTTTGAGTTTGGATAGATGACACGTGCAGGGATGAATGGTATCTGTGATCTCTCTCCTCCAGTTTCTCCAGACACCCTTTTCCAGCTAACAAGCCTCCACCTGCCCTTCTCCTAGGCTGGATCCCCACAGACTGGCCTCTTTAAACAGACCTTCCATGATACACAAGTGTGTTCTCCATCCATAGCCACAACAGGGCAGAGAGACTCCATCGTTCTGCGACGCCTCAGCAGCTCACCCCTCAGGCCAGGGGCTCTGGTACTCGCTGTACAAAACCCAAGATCTTCTTACCTCTAAGATTACACGCCGAGGCTCCCCTCCTCCTCCTCCTCGTAGCCCTATTAAATACACCAGCCACCCGATCTCATACAGCACTTTTCTGCAGGAACCTGTGACCAGTGACTGATGACAGTTAAACAACTTTTTCTGGAGAAGTGAAGGTTTCGTTAACCAACGTACACTGTCAAGAGACACGAGGGACAATATTCCAGCAGATCTCAGCGCCTCAGTCTTGCCTGCAGCTTTCCACTCTTCTTAGTGCTTCCCTACAATGCTCCCAGACTCTGTCTGCAGTCCTTCCTCTCCAAGCAGCATCTGGTTAACTCTTGTGCCAGGCAGGGACTGGTTGTCTTCCTCTTTAAGAGCAGTTTAGTTTTCTTTTGATCTTAGGACCCCAAAGAGGCCTAACACCACTCCAGAGCCAAGCAGGCAGTCACCTCCCAACCGACAAATGCCCCACTGCTCTCTTAAGACCCCTGGAAGTATTTTTGTCAGGTTTCCAACCTCTAGCCGTGGCTAATTAGTTCTAAACGGCTCCTTTTTATTCAACTCCGATCTAGCAAGAAAAGGCACCAAATGACCTGAAGGACTCACATGGAGAATTGCATGTGCGTGGAAAGAGACAGATCTCCCATACTCTACAGATATAAACAACGCATATCAAGAAGCCAGTTTACTGCTAAGTAAGTTACTGCAAAACCACTAATACCCTAGAAATCCACTCTTTGACTGTACGCACAGGATGCTCCGAGGGAACGAACATCCAAATCCCCCAAAACCTACCACTCCTTGAAAGAGACCCAAATTCCCTTGCTTTTCAGTAAAGCCTCCTCTGCCACAGCACTTTATACCTTCTGGACCTCCGAAACACACACACTGGCCGGGGGAGCGCAGCAATACACAGGAGCCTGCTATTTTTGCGAATGTTTTTAAGATTACAGGTGTGTTGTGGAGCTTCCCAACTCTCTGGGCAGGTCATTGTCACTGCGCTAACTCAGAGGTGTTCTCAACAGATCGTTGTTCAGCAGGTGACAACAAGTGATCAACCCACCTTAACTTTATTTCTTAAAAGATACAGGTCAAGAAAATCATCCAGTAAATCAGCCCTTTGGCTGCCAAAGCAGAATAAGCCAGAGTTTAAGACAAAACATCTGATGCAAAACTGACTTTAAACATACTAATACCAGCACCCAAGCCTACGCCAACAAGTTGTTTGCTGTCTAGTTTACCTGAGATGCTGATGCATGCTTTTTAGGATTTGACCATTAAAAAAAATGGACAGGCTTGGAAAAAAAACCACAAAACAGTCAAACAGGAATGCACGAGTCTAAGATGTCTCTTGCCTAGACAGGGCTTGGTTTGGCAACTGAATGTTGTAAAATGCTTAAAGGCCTCCCAGAGTATATGTATACGCTTGGCCAAGATGACTCCAAGAGCCTTCCCTGCTTTCACGATGCTATTTTTTTGTTGTTCAACAGGTATTCAGCAGTAAGAAACCGCAGCTGCAAAGCTTTGGCAACCTTAAATTATCGTGGAATCACAGACAAAGAATTAAGAAGTCCCGAATTCTCATTCATAATTGACAAAGGTCAACCTTTGTCCATTAGCCACAGCTGGTCACAATCCCAGACTCACACTCACTACGAATATGACACTTACCTAGTTCACGAGGTAGCAGTTAATACACGTAGAGCTCTTACTACGAAAGAAGCATTAAGTGCTCTTAACACTACAGACTATACTGACCACGCCACGGTACATGCAGATCAACAGTCTCCAATTATGTTAGAATTATGTTAGAAACTGACCCTGGCATAAAGCATAAAATCCTCTAAGATTTTTAGGCCTCCCAGGGGGAAAAAAAAAAAAAAAAAGTGTATATAAATAATCAGAGAAGAATAAACTGCACCTTTGATTTCTTAGACACGGTGGTGTTGGGTTGACGGTTGGACTAGATGATCTCAGAGGTCTTTTCCAACCTTAACGATTCTATGATTCTATTCTCTGACACATAAAGGCTTCCAGACTCTTCCCGTCAAAGAGCCTGTCCATTTGTTACCACTAAAGGCAAGTAAATTGGTATAGGGTGTTCCTCTTTCAGCAAAACTTGTTTTCTTGTTTCAGCAAAACCGCTGTACACATTCTGTTCACTTTTAGATATATTGTTTCCTAAACCATTCATGCAGTTCCTTGGCTTTTAAACTAAACCTGCACAACCAACTCATGATGAAATGAGAGGATTAAGTGCCAGCCACAAGGAACAATTTAGGATAAACCTGCGCCATTGCTACCGGTGATGACCCCACAAGCAGCTTCACTTTGGCTACGTGTAAAAGATCATCATGACCTTTTTTGGTCATTTATTAGATGACACTGGAGCACGTTTCTCCATCAGTTTTCAAAAACATCTCTGCGCTCCATTCCAAGCAAGGACAACCTTCCCTTGTCCCTCACTGTTCCAAACCTGCCTGGAATACCCCAGACAGGACTCAAAACCAGGGATCCAGTGAAAACTGTCACCTCATCCACAGTAACAGCCTCTCCCCAAACTACACCCTGAAGCACAAAGAGGACCACCCCACCTGCAGTTAACTGTGGTTCGCTCGTTGGACTCTTCTGCTCCTGCAACGCAAAGCTCCAGCGGCAAAAAAAAAAGAGAACTTTCGCAACACTTGGCCTTTAAATGTGCAGTCAAAAATTAACAAGCCGCAGATTTCTGCAGGCTGTGGGCTCAAAACGTGCTAGGCTGTATTTACACTGACAGTAACTTATGAGTCTCTTAAGCTCCTGGAAAAGTATGCTTTCAAAGGGTGCTTCGGGGTACAGGGAGGAAGGGGAGTAACAAAATTCTCTGGCTTTCCCCAGCTGGCTTTTCTGATTTTCCTGAAACACTTGCTCCAAGTCTGGCAACAAAGCCTCAACACTGATAACACAAACAGTTTAGTCGTTTTAATATTGAACGCTCCCAATGCAGCTAGGATTTGGGAGGTTGAAAGTACATTCCTTGTGCTTGTATTCTCCCCTCGCAGAACCACTCACAGACACCCCCCTGCCTCATCCACGCACGCAGCGACGCGTTGATGCAGAGAACCACCCTGCAGATGTGGGCTTCGAAGTTCAAACCTGGGGACCGGCGCCCTTCAGAAAAGCTCCATCAACACGAAGAAACTCCACAAAGCAGCAGGACTCATTCTTAAATTAGCGCTCTTAAATAAGCAATCCAGTTCCTAACTGTTTGGATGCGCCCAAGTTTCTCAGTCTCCAAAACTCAAGGTCATTGAAAAAAAAGCAGCACTCCGAACACTACAAGCCTTGCGGATACGCGACTCATCCCACATGAAGATTCCTATGACCCTTCCCTTAAGCATCTATAAATTACTTCACCCATCCAAACACCACCTGGGACCCAACTCAGCAGGCTGCTTTAGCTTATTTTCCCTATCCTCTTTACTTTGACTTTCCAAGAGGTCACAGATCAAAATAAAAATACATAGATAGGTAGATTTTTTTTTTTTTAACAAACTTAGAGAAACAAGAGGAAATGACCTGGTTAGCAGCAGACACCTTGGAAAAAGAAGGTTTTGCTACATCTGAAGGAGCTGCCAGGAGCAGCAGCCGCTCCCCAGGACAGATGGCTCAGAACGCGGAGCCAGCCAGCAACAGAGGAAGGAGCTGCCTACAACAGGGGTGGACAGGAGAAGAGGTGGGACCTGAGACCTGACAGACCCAGCACAAGAGGACAGTAGTGTCAGGGAAACTTTGATACATCCAAAGACGCTGACCCACACGGCAGCTGTAGCTCAGGCAGCAACCCTCTAAGCTGGCATCCTACCTCTAGCCTTCATCCTCCAGCTGACACAGCCTTCCACAGGAAGAAAGGGAAGATGCAAGACAACACCTCAGCCCAGCACAAGTAACAGCCTGATGCCAAGACCCACACGCCAGTAGCTCCAGGAAGGAGTTTAGCTTTTAGACCCTGGCAGAGGAGGAAAGGATGATCTCCCCTCCACGGAAAGGGGCTGCAGGACACCCGCCAGGGGAGGGGAAAGTTTCACATGAAGGCTTTAGCGAGGGAAAGGTGGGCAGGGGAGGGAGCAAGGCAGGGTCAGCCCTTAGGAAAGGGGACAAGAAAGTGAGGCCAGGGCAGTGCCAGCTGTGGGAGGGGGAAAGAGAAGTCAAAAAGCAGGGGCTGAACCTGGCAGGTACCAGCCAGGGGATGCAGGTATCGACAGGGCTGGGGGGCAAGAGGTGCTCGGTTAGAGGGGAAGGGCAGGCAGAAAGGATGGGGAAAATGGGGGAAGAGGGGCTGGATAAAGGAGGGCTTCTTAAGAGGGAAGGGGTCAGGCTCCTGG
>VZTL01071247.1:0-18617 GCA_013400535.1 Scopus umbretta | reverse complement strand
GGCGGAGGGGTGTGGGGGGGGAAGGCAAACCAAGAGTGTCAGAAGAAGCAGCCCTGAAGATCATAAAAAAAATTTAAATATTCTATATAAGAATGAATTTGTTGGTTTTGCTAGCTGCTCAGAACTTTACAAATTTCTAGGTGACTTATTTTGTAGTAGTGGCCCAAAGAAGTTATCACTTTACTCAGATTTTAACACTGAATATGTATCTGCTTAGATCAATTAAGATGCTACAGAGAAATACTTGCACAATTACTGTAGACATTCAGACAAATATCTACATGAAGAGATCATACATATTACTCAGCTTCATAAGACATACTGTGAGGGGAGTGTGCACACCTGTTAATAAATAACTCTCCAAGAGTTAGAGGTTAAGGTTGATATTACTCATGAGCAGAGTTCTTTCAATACTGAAAGCAAGAAAACATTCCAGTGATTCTTGCTTGATTCTTCTTGAAAATATCTCCTTTAACATGCTGAATTTTAACTAGAAAAGAAGAATTAGCTGTAGATTCACATATTGCAACTAACTATTAACTTACGTTCTTCTTGGCCTCAGTCTCTGATCACTGTATGGAATTAATGCTACCAGCTGGTTTTCCTGCCCTGGAAACAAAAACACCCTTTCAGAATTTAGACAAACAACCAATAAGTATTGTTGCAGTTGCTTCAAACAAGAGTCCCCCTTATAACTTTAGTGTTTATCTTTGGTGCCCTTAAGATAAACATTTAAATCCCAGATAGGCCCAAGTAGAATACTTTTGTAGCTTATGTCACTTTCTGAAATAGATCATGGCTTACAAAACACAGAGGAAAAAAACACCAAGTCCACAAAGACCAGAACAACAACATGAAGTTCTGCCTCTGTGAGGCACCATTTCCTCGAGAGACACAGAGGTTTATAACAGCTTCCAGCTCTCTATGACAGACCATATAAAGTCATAGGAAAAAACATTCAGAAGCTTAGGCAGCCAGAACTGATCCAGAAGGCATTCTACATGTACTCTTCTGAACAGCAGAAGTCACATTTGTTTAGAAACAAATACATGTATCAATTTGGGTAGCTTTGGCAACACAAGTTATACATACATTGCACTCTGGAAATCACTGATATATACAACCATTTCTCATGGAACTGAGCTGCAGGCACCCTGGAAGCCAAAAAAGAATCCACTGGAGTTTCTCCAAGCAACAAGTTACTTCACTAGACAGCATTTTTAAAAGGGGGATGTCTTCACAATAGAAATAAAAAACCACAAGCACAGGTGAGCTGTTGAAAATACATGGACTACATCTGCCTTTATAGCTTTTGCTATTTGCTGTACAAGAAAATGGAACTGAGATTCATTTGAATGAGAACAGAGAGGCCTCAAGACCAAGTCAGATTTGCATTTTTTTAAGCCAAATGCAGAATTTGACCAGCATTATCACTTAGCTAATCAACCACTTAGAACTGATTCCATGTTGAATCACTAAGCTGAGCAAAGCATGCTAACTAACCAGCTAGCAGTATGCAACATCAACTTTCTTAAAAACCTCTACCAATTTAGAGCAGATTTTCATCTCAACTTCAAAGAAGCTCTTCAAACTTTGAAGAAAACAGCACAGTCCTACTTTCATACTTTATCATATTGAAAAGCTAAGGCTGTCCAACTAACAAAATGCAGTTCCATGTGTTTATTATACAGTGTAGCCATCATATCACGTGTTACAGTCTTCCCTACTAGTCCTTCTGTGAGCACTTAATTTTTCCCCTCTCCCCTCAAAAAACCCCAATTTTTTTTTTCTAAAGTACTGAGGAATAATTAGAGAGACAGCCCTATTTTTTTTCCTCTAAAAACTCATGTAAAGTTCTAGCTTTAATCACATTATTTCGTTAGAATGTACAGAAAAGCATGCATTTTTAGTAGTTACTGCAAGATGTTTAATAAATGAATTAGCTTACATTTGTCTATTACATCCAAGAATCCTATAGTCAAAGAAATAAGCTTTTGAACATAGGAATTATGCTATTACAGCATTCTAGCTAGCACTCTTGAGTAGAGCTTGCCATTGATATTATCGAGTATTTCGAGTCAGCAAGCTAACACAAGCTTCTCTATAGTCTTTCAGTTAAGATACTTTTGAGTTACATAGCTTCTCCACACTTCAAATTTGCTGAATTCAGAGGTACTCAAAGAATACATCGTAGTACAAAGTTTAACAGCTAAAACACAAATCTCTTGGGATATTTGCAACCATTTAAATATCCTGTGCCCCCTACCACTTACCAGCGAGAGAAGTATTTGCTAACTATACCAGAACCTAATCTGACTGAAGCACATGTACCATAACAGTACGGCACAGACATCAGTCAATTTTCCCAAGCTGCTGGTCAAAATCCATTCTAAGAGCTTTTACACCCAATAACCTATTTTGGATAAGAGTTCTGGCTAAAGAAAAGCAGTACCAAACATGAAACCTTCTCATCAGTCCCTCCCCTCTGCCAAAGGGGATCTTACAGCTGAAGCAGAAGGCCATGCCTTGGCACGCTGCGGTTGCCACTCTCTCCTTTTGCCCAGTTTCAGATATCCTGCACTCTCCTTTCAAAGGCCTGTTTCTAAACAGCTATTCAGGTGGCTTACCACAACGGAGAGAAGTGTAATAAAGCAGAATGTTTTATTAGAAGAAAAGGAAAAGCAAAGGACAAGGGCAGCAAGCAAACAAAACTGTTAGGCATGAAGACTAATGCTGTGCAGCCTACTCCTTCATGAGGCCCTATATATTTTCAGCTCCCAGCTGGGGTCCTCCACCTAGCAGGGACAGATGGGACAAAGGAAGGGCAAAGGAAAACAAGGGCACTGGCAGCAGTGAGGGCAAGAAAATTCACTATAAATGATCAGGGAAAAGGTATTGTAGCAAAGGTCTACTTTTCACTCTCTTATTCGCAGCTATTATTGCAGAGTTATATATTGATTCAAATAGTTTAAATAGGTAGTTAAAAAGATACAATAAAATGTCACAAAAATAAAGGTTTGCAAATTCAACTTGCAAGAGGTAGGGTTATGCGTGAATTTAAAGCTCAGAAGCAAGGAACACTAGCACTGTACATGCAAGAGAAGACCCAGCAGGTAACAGGCAAAGCTGACTCTCGTTCATCCAGTCTAATCATAACAAAATGCTTAATGCTAAAAAGTCAAAAAGATGAAAAAACCCTTCATCTTGACTGAGAGCGCTATTTGTTACAGATTATAACAGTTACAACTGCACATAGTTAGAAGGTAAATTTAGAGGTTACAAAAAGAAACAAAGAAAACTTACCTCTTGGAATTCTTCCTGTTCCCTGGCAAGTCGGGCAGGTGACACTGTCTCTTCCTGTAAATTCCACATAGGGAAACTGTGATACATCTCCACATCTGCCATCTTCGTTGTGTGATTCAGAGTGAACTAGCCCATTCCTCATACTATCGGACGCTGTGCCTCCATCATAGCCATCTTCCTTGCACGTGTGCATAGGCAAGTGAGAAAGTGATTTTCCCATGTCTAAAATAAAAGTCAAAAGAAAGTTTTCACTGAGAAAGATCCCAACACGGCTTGCATCAGCTAACTGTCTATGGCCACCACCCTGCCAAGACTCCTGATGCCCTCTGTTCAGATCCCTTAAGACCTGCAAAACACTACGGCGCTGTCAAGCTGGAGTTGATCCCAAGCTGCAAGAACCTGAACTAACTAGGAGCTTTGTTCAGATCCTCCAATATGCACAGGTGGAAGGGGGATCGACGAGAGGCTTTTAAGTTAAAATTGCTGGCAAAAGGTTGCCACAGTCTAGCAGCGCTTCCCAAAGGACTGTTATTGTACACACTTTCACACAACGCATTAATCTTTGTATTAAAAAAACTTCAAGACTGGGATCTAGAAAGCAAGTTTGCAATTTCCAGTGGATTCTACAAACCCTCTGGACCCAGTTCTAATAAGCTTTTTAGGTTGGCCTTGTTTTGAGAACATGGGATCAGCTACTAGTTTCAAAGCTAGAAATATAAATCTGCAGGTGTTTGAACTGATGACTCCCTTTAACCCAAAGAGGACTGATTCACAGGAAAGTCAAGGAAAAAATGGGAGTTACTTTAACATAACTGCTGGCAATATGTAGTGTTTATAAAGACTTGTTAAAAAAAAGTATTAATCACAAAAGGATTTTTGCTACCTATGCAAATTTTAAAATTTTGTCAATAGTGTAGCTTTTCAGCCATGAGATTGAAACTACCTTGAAATGCAGAACACTTGAAACCAAAGGCTGTAATGAAGGAATGCAAACAGAAACCTTCCTAATTTGCAACAGGTGGAAAACAAACTCAAAGTTACAAAACTAAATCTGCACAGCAATGGCAGTCAGTTGTCCAGCTTATCCCCATAACCCTTTTTAGTTACTTAACAGACAGAGACACCAGCCACTCAGTTGACCAGTATCTTGGGGAACAGGATGATTTAAAGAGAATATGCAAAACTTCAGGTTTTTTCCATTGTAAATGCCTTTTTTAAAGTGGCTGCTAGTACCTACCATGCTGGTTCACCAAGAAAGGGAACCCTAAACGGAAGATTAAGAGAGCAAAACAAGTCAGAATATTTTAAACCAACCACTCAAGACAAAACAGAAAGATCTCAAATACAGTGATGGTAACACAAGCACAACGTTAATGCATTATCGTCACAAACGCTAGGTGAATGTAGGAGGGGAAAAGTAATTCAACAAATGCCAACAAGTCCCAGTTACTGTTTCAGCAAATATGCAACACTATTTTATTCATTTAAGTCAATTAGCCCTTACAAGAAGGAAAAGTATTTATCCTTATGCTGCTAATTCTAAGTTGGGAGCCATTCAATAATGGGAATTGTTGAACTGAAAATTAAAATACTGAGATATTGAAAAAAGTTTTCTGAAAAAGCTGTTGACAATTACTCCATGTGGGGTTTTTCCTTGCTGTTCTCCTTGTAGCTGACCTACAGCCTTTAAGCTGCGACACTTGAGTCTTGCAGCTTAGGCAATAGCTGTCACAGTTATAGGTCTGAAAGGTTAGGGATTGATCTCTGGTGCTGTTGTGCTACAACTGTATTCAACTTACCTGCTCTACTGATGACAGGCTTAGGCTATGTCCACATTAACAACTAAATACAGAACAAGCAGCAACTCCATAGAAATAAAGTTATTGAGGATCCAACATCCACACTATGTATGTTTTTGTGTGTTGAATTCATACTAACTCTTGTCTAGACTGACAACACCCACTCACAACTGAAGCACACCTTCTAGTTTTAGCTTTTTCCAAAAAGAAATAAGTTCACGCACTCCCAGATCACACTGTGACGTGAACCAAAGTGCAGCAAGCAAGGATGACTGGGAACTCAGTTCAAGAGCACACGCTTTATTTAAATTAAAATACTAATGCAGATGTATCCTCCAATGCCAACTGTACCTGAGCTTCAACAATTAGAATTTAATAGTGTTGTTCTACTGCCAGAGATTTAGGAGAGACATGTCTCAGTTCACAAATGAAAAACCAGACAACCACCTTCAAGTGAAATGTATTCCTCCAGCATGCCCCTCCCAGCCAAGCACTGACCCTTGTTACAGCTGAGCAAAGCTCAAGAACATTTTGTTCTTTTATCCAGCACTTATATGCAGAACAGGAGTAGTTCTGAGCATCTATCATCTTCATGTGCGACAGACTCTATACTGTCACAAACCCTACTTCCTTAACAGCTGTGCTTTGACCCAGCCTCTCCCTCATAAGTGATGTATACACTCCAGTCTCCTTGGACTTATCTGGAGTTTCCTTGAATTCACAGCCTATTTGAAAGAGTTTGGCAAATTCAAAAATGTTGTGATAAGCAGCCATTGTCTAAGACTGCACCCTTCAGCTTGCTATGGCACTGTAGCACGACAGCATACAGACAAAACCCAAACAATGTCCCAGGCATAGAGAACCACCACATCCCGAGTTACATGAAAGACTGGGGGGTGGGGTGGGGGGGAACTTTTTGTTTATAAACTCAGTGAAACTTTATAGAGTTAAACTAGACCGTTATACTTCTCCAGAGAGCTAAGGTGGCATTCTTGCGCCTTAGAAGCAAGCAGATAAGCTTGAGGTTACAAACCTACTCCTTTTTCAAAACAGCAAAAGATTTCTAAGCGTAACCATTTTCTGCCGCATGAGCTGCGGCTTAGTCACGAACACCGCGAGCTCCTCCATGAGAGAAAGCTGCGAGATAAGGTGATGACTTGGCAGCCACAAGCTTGCCGAGCAGGGGCAGGCACCCCCAGCGCTGCCTTTCACGACCCCGTCAGAGACCCACCTCTCGGACACAGCCCGCTCGGCAAGGCCGGCGCTGCCAGAAATACGGGAGTCAAGAACCTCCCCGAGATTTACGGATTTTCTCCCCCGCCGAGCCAGAGCGGCAGCTCCCCTCGCAAACATGGCGAAGCTTCCAGCCGGCGGGCTCGGCCCAAGGCCCGGCGGGCTCGGCCGCTGCCGGGCTGCCCCGGGNGGTTCCCTCCGTTCCGCTGGACGCCGCGGCGGCGCCCCGCTGCTGCCCGGCCGGGCCGCGCCTCCCCTCCTGTTCGGCGGAAGGCTCGGGCCTCGCCCAGAAACCCGCCGTCCCCGGCGTCCGGCGGTGGCCGGGCGGAGGGGTGAGAGGTGCTGCCGCACCCCCGGCCGCTGCGAGGGAGAGGGAGGAACGGGGAGATGGCGCAGCCCCTCTCCGCAGCTGGGGGCCGGAGGGCAGAGCGGGTTTCCTCCCCGAGTTCCCCTGCCAGCGGTGGCTGGCTGCTCCGCCCGGGGTTGTGCGCTCTCCCTCCTGCCCATAACCTCTGCCTTGCGTTAATCACGGGGGGGAAGAAGCGGGGATTTCTCTTTCTGCAACTGAGTTTTTACTTCATGGTACCTTCGCAGCCACCGTCGTTATTTTCTGTTCCCTGTTTGATAGCTGGGGTGGAAGTAACTCGCCACGCTGTGCCATCTCGCCACGCTGTGCTCCGAGACGTGCGAGCAAGGAAAGCTATGGCAGGCCAGCAAAAAAGGCGTAGGAAACGAGACACGCTACCACCGCAACCCAGTTTCCTGACTCATGGTGCGTTAGACAAGGTTGCTTGTACAGCTGGTGTTTATTCGGGGCATGGGCAGTGAGATGTTCGCCAAGCCATTTGCCAGAGTGAAATGAAGTGCCCTGGAAGTGAATAACTTGTGATGGTTGCTCTTTGTGTGCCTGCATCTGGTCCATGAAAACCACGACCCAATGACTATGGCAACAAGGGAGAGCACTCCTGTGTGGGGATGTGGGGGCACCAAAGGGACAAGAGCCGCACAGAGGGGGACACAGTGCAGGATGAAGGAGGCTGAGGGGCCAGGGAGGGGCCCTGCCTGGTTTGGAAGCCTCGTCCCACCTGCAGGAATGAATTGGGCTGGGGGAAACCCTGTGATCCACACCACGTATTGAAGTGCAAGTGCAAGCACAGGGCCAGGGCTCGAGGGAGAGGGTAAAGAACCAAGGTCCTTATGACAAATTGGGGCGATCACAAAGCTGGGGCAGGGCGCCAGGCTGCTGCAGAGGCCGGGAGGAGACGGGCTGCCTGGTGCAGGTGTGAGGCCACCTGCAGTACAGCTCTGCTGGCAGCGTGTCGGGCACCTGGCTTCAGGTCCAGGAAATGATCGGCAGAGAGGATAACCTTTCCCCACCCAAATGCATGCTCAGAGAAAAGAGGTCTGTATGTATCTTTACCTGGGCCAATGCCAGCCCATTTATTCCCTTTATTCTTGGAACTTCCTGATGTTTTCTGGGAGTTTAAGAGGTCTCAGCTAGCAATAGTCCCTAGCCTTCATTGTCCCGTTCAAGTAAAGGACAGTTCTGCGGCTGGTGGCTTGTCTCTACTTCTCTAGCCAGGCATAGTCAAGCTCCTGACAGTATGGGCAAAAACTGGCACGTCCCTTATCCCTCTGGTAGCCTTTCGTCTGAGTCTTCAGCGCATCACTGTTCAAGGTTCCTGAAGGTGTCCGTACAAAGCTCTCTGTGCACCAAGATTGACCACGGTACTTTGTGGGTTCCTAACTACAAAATGATGTGTGTAAGATACCTTGAACAGATCCCTGGCATGCTCAGGACCTATGTGGAGGTTGTACCTTGCTTTAGAGCACCAGCAAATGCCAAGTGTTGTGAATTTGGTAGGCTCAGACCTGGCTGTTAGTTTCACTGGCTATTGGCTTTTGATTCTAACTCAACTTTATATCGATCCAAAGAGCATAAAGCACAGTGAAAAAAATAGTCATAGTTTCCAGCTGTCCAAACAGAAGGTGAGAACACCAAGTCATTGCCTTTGAAATTGTTTTAAACAATAGTGGCAGCCAGGGACATTGACATAAATCATGACACAACAGGGGAAATGCCAGAAAAGGTCTAGCAAAAAGGTTTTTGGAACAGCTTGGGGAGGTCATACTGTGTTCATGCAACTCAAAGTTTTTCAGTCTGACAAACTCTCTCAGTATAAATTTATTCAAGAGAAATATTCCTAGCAAATTGTAATTAGCATGGAGGTTTTGAGCAGATCAGAATTTTGCACCTTAGACTGCAACAGTTTTTACCCAATACTTCCAGCCCTCAAACTAATCTGTAAGGCCCCATGCAGGTAAGGATGTTACAAGGTTACCCAAGAGAGTATTTCCCTTGCCATGATAGAAATAACAGTTGAAATCAGCATGGGCTGAGATAGTTCTCTCTTACTGTAATCAATAGAGATGTTTCCTATTAAAGACTCCTCGCTTTTGCCATAGCCTTTCCTCTGTAGCTTTGACACAAGCAGAATGTTGGGGTTTTTTTCTATTTAAAGCTGTCATGATGGAATCATAGAATTATTAAGGTTGGAAAAGACCTCTGAGATCATCTAGTCCAACCGTCAACCCACCACCACCATGCCTACTAAACCATGTCCTGAAGTGTCACATCCACACGTTTTTTGAACACCTCCAGGGATGGTGACTCCACCCCCTCCCTGGACAGCCAGCTCCAATGCTTGACCCCTCTTTCAGTAAAGAAATTTTTCCTAATATCTAATCTAACCCCTCCCCTGATGCAACTTGAGGTCGTTTCCTCTCGTCCTATCGCTAGTTACTTGGGAACATATCTCTGGATATCTGTTTGCTTTGTGTTATTTTAACTTAGAAAGTACATATTAAAGATATCATGTTAGAAAAAGAAATTGAAACACTGGAAGAATCTGGCTTACCTGTTAGTGGCCTCAAGCTCATCCATAAATTCTCAAGCGCACCTTAAATATAATTTATTTGCTATAGGCTAAATTCATGCAATGAAAACTGAGAATAACAGAAAGTGTTGCATCCACTGTGCAGGCTTGAAAGACATGAAAAATATGTGATAAGAAGATGTGTACATTAGAAGCACATTAAAAGTGCTTAAATATGTGTGATGAGGTGATTAAAAGTGTTACTGAAAGGGGCCACTGAGCTTGGGCTAACCAAGTCAAGGTTCCTGTGATTATGGAAAGGGTGTTTCACAGTAAGGAAGTACAGACTGCACAACATCCAATATTGCTGGTTCATGAACTGAATAGATTATGTCTAGATGAGGATTGCATGCTTAAACACAGACACAGAAATTAATCAGTTCAGAAATGCATGTTAGAGGAGCGGTATGCAATACTAGTGCTAGTAGGAGGGGTATGAAATGGAAGCACTCGGATGGCATAAACAGAGGAGCTGAGATCATCACCTTTGGACTGAGTTATGGGACAGCTGCAAGTAATACAAGCTCTTAGTTCTCATAGATCACTAAATGGGTGTAGTTTTTACTTCCAATAGTACATCGGTAAAGAAATCCAAGTGATTAATCTGGTTTCGGGTTGAGTTTTGTGGCTGGGATATAAGAAGTGAGTCAGGTCCTTGAAAGGTCTGAAGTCAGCAATCCCTATAGCAGCCAGATGTGCCAGCATGCAGCCTCCCAGGTCCTGTGAGCACCTGCAAGAAACATAGACCTTAGAAATACAAGCAAAGAGTTATATTTACTTATAGTTTTCCCCCCGTGATGAATAATAATCCACTAGCATTGATTGTCTGAAGAAACTTCAGACTGCCCACATTTCAACCTTCAGAAATATAAGCTACTAGTTCTGTGAACGTTGAAGGTAATGAAGCCTGGTTTCCTAGGGATTTGCCTCTTGGTTGGCTGACTATTTACCTGAATTAGAATAATATTTTCTGTTACAACCACATATACCTAGCATCTTTTCTTGCAGAGTGTTTTGGCAGCAACATGCAGGCTGCCAAGTTCAGAGGTGGAAATTCGTAGAAACTTGCTGACTGGATAGAAGGTTATTAGGTGTTAACTCATAAATGTTCAATCCCTACTGTCTCCTCTGCCTGGTTATCTATTTTTATGAAATTTGTATAAACGTTAGTATCTCTCAAACTCAGCTGAAACTGGCTAACACCTTCAGAGTTACTGGAACTTGGGACACAGACAAGAGAAACAGGGCGATTACATAAACCTTGTTTTCATATAGCCTACCAGGCTAAAAATGGATGGCATGCTATCTGAATGCTGAGCTAGGTACAGAACCCAGTTTTGTATCCAAGCTATCTCCAAGTCCAGCAAAACAAACAAACAACAAACCCCCCAAACAAACCAACCAAAAGGAATGTGAAAACTATAATCCCCATGTAATCAAAAGTAGCAATGTGGGGGATTGTGTCCACTTACCTGTTGCTGATGGGAGAGAAGATACTGAAGAGATTCTGTAATTACTTTACGTTCATCATTACCTCACTGGGGTTTTTGTATATACGGAAAAGCAGGCTTTGCAGAACAGTTCTGCACCTGATAAAAATAAGAACAATCCTAATTGTTAGTGTTTTTGCCCTTGATTCAACAAAATGACAACAGTCCTGTTTTTCCAGAAGTTGTCCTAGTCCCAGGATGCACTAGACTCAGTTAAATGGTGGTTGCAATGGTAACTCATGCCAGGTCTCATCATTGAAGAGTAGCTAAAGTCACACTCAGACAAAAAAAAAAACAAAACCAAAACCCCCAAACTATAGAAAAAGAGGGAATTCGGCAAGGGATTTCCAATTTGGGAGTACGTAATATGAGGCAACCCTGCTCCAGGCACAGGACAGTAAGACCCAGACTATTGTTTGACCAAGAGCATACAGGTCACTTCTGATGTCCTAGCGCTGCTTTGAGGAGTGTCTGCACTAAATGTAAAGAATTAAAAATGTATATTAAAAAATCCACTGTATTAATTTGTTCTGTTTGGATTTTTAAAAAAGTTCAGTTTTGAAACATCCCTTTCCCCCCCTGTGAAGTATTCTCTGTATTTCAGAATTGCTGATCTTAATGGTATTCTGTGGTAAATATTTTTAGACACATTTAATACTTGAACATAGTTTGTCACAGATACTTTCATTGCTTTGTATTTTCTGATGGTAGGGCCTGTGCACTGAGTTATTTTGCATGAATAAAACATAAACAGTCTTCTTTAACTGACGTGTTTCTGATATATTTCGTGGCTACTGATAACTGTCATTCTTGCAACACTCCATGGTTTTCTGCAGTGTATACTTTACAGTTTCTCTTTGTTCATTACATGCGCACAAACCTTAAATTCTGTATTAGTTGACAAATGAACGAGAGGTTTATATTCTGTAAGAACATCATTTTTGCCCATTCCTCCACAATTCTGATGCTGTATAAGAACTGTGGCTCTCTCACCTGCAATACATGCTTCCAATACTTTCTGGGGAAAATAGGCCCTGTTTCTTCTGTTTACGTATTCTTACCTTTCTTTTGGAAAAAAAAAAACCCAAAACATATAGCTGAATATTGATGAGGAAAAAACCAAAACTGACAACAATCCATAGATCTAGACAAAGAATAATAAATCTTCTGATCGATTAGGTGAATGACCTGCTGATTAGACTTTAATGCTCTTGAATAGCTTCTTTCAGAAGAAGGTTTTTACAAATCATGTGCAGAACCATTTGTCTTTACCTTAGAGGAGCGGCAGTGGGTGGCAGCTGTGGCTGACTTCAGCCACGTATATGAGCATAGAATAATACTTACTGAGCAGCCCCATTGATCTCAGACTCATCTAATTTACATAAGATCTGTGCTGCAGTTTCTGATGGAGGAAAACACAAGCAAGGAGATTCTAGCTTTATTATTTCTAATGCATGGCTTGACTAGCTTTAATCAAATGGGCTATATGCAGTTTTAAACCTATTATTGAGAGGCTTTTTAATTTGCGTACCTCCCAGGAGGGAGACTTGAACAACCAATGGAGCCTTTGGCCTTTAAGCATTCAGATGTATTTAACTTTAAAAAAGAATACGTTTTTACATGCCTTTGGGAAACGTAATGACATATGTATAGGTTACATAAACCTCTGAGATCTAGTTTCCTGCATTTGGGAGTTTGTGTTAGTGATGGTGACTCACATCAGTCAATCAGTCTCTCACTGATTTTGCTAACACAACAGAATTAGTATTTCATGATGCAATAAATAGGTTTTTGCTATTGTTTTTATGTAACTTGATCAGCACCAAGAAAATCCACTTGTACTTACACAGTTCCCATATTCTTTTTCTAAAACATCTTCAGAGAAAGCTGGTATTAACTCATCTATCTTTCCTTTAAGACTCTCCCACCTGGTTTAAGGCTCAGGAGTCAATCTGTGCAACCTTCTGCACAGTTTGTTCCATCTTTTATACATAGAAATAGATTTATGGTATCAGTCTAACAGATGCATGAAGTACTTTTCTGAGCCACTATTAAAATATGAGAAATGGGACCCTTAACAGATACATAAGAGATAACAGGAGATGCAGCATCAGGAGCAACAGTGTGAACAGATAACATTCAGGAAATTATTTCACATACAGCCTGAGGCCAGCTTGTTCCTGGCTTTTTAGCTTAAATGTTTTTTGTTGTATGTATTGCAACAGTAAATATAATATTCATCAGTAGCATATGTCAAGACATCTTCGATAACCTACCTACTGTAGCAAAATGATAGATGGTTTGGCCAGCATTTAAAATAACTGTGTGTTACCCTGCCAGATAACCTACTTGCAAATATATATGTATTTTGGAACTACTATTCAAAACATTGGCAGTTGAATGGTCTCTTCTTTCTAGTCATGTCTAGCCTCACTCAGCTCCTTCTGAATGTTTGCCTGGTAAAGGTGCCAGCAGATGTGATTTTTTTATTTCTTGGAAAATGGATAAGAAGCACCAGTTCACAGAGTTTACTTACATTCTGAGAGGTTTAGCTTTCAAGTGATCACAGTTTTTACTTGTTACTGACTAGAACAAAACCAAAAGCTTCCTAAGTCAGAAGCTTCCTAAGGGACCTCAAAATTTGTAAGTGTCCTAGAAATGGAAGACCCTGAATTCCCTCACCTTTCGACAGGGTATTCCATGTGATGGTGATGGTTATTTTTTTTTTTTTTTTTGCCTGCTCAGCTGACTCTTCAGCTTTAATAGTTTATTAGTAAACAAAAGCTTGCTTTTTTCCCCTACGTCCATCTTTTATAGGCTTTATATTTAAAAACCTTTTTATTGTAAAAAACAGCTTCGTAGTTTCTGAAGGCAGATAAAAATAAACAAACCTGTTTTAAGTAACTTTTCAGACTAACATTATATTGCAAATGCATTTTCTTTCTTCAGAAAAAATACTTTAATAATTAGTTTTAGTTGGGATATTTGCTGTGCAAAAATGCTTCCAGAGACAGTGTTTATGTTTCTGTTGTGATATGTTCTGCAGAATTCTAGTGGATACATACAGAAGACATGGAATTAGAAATTAATATTTTAATGTATCACCATCAGAAAAATAATTTGTCATGAAAAAGATTATCATATAATTGCATTGCAATTATCTTAATGAGTATAATCTGTTATGTCTGATTTTTTGTCCACTTTTGCACTTCTTTGAAATAGGATCCTATTAAAATGTTTTTCATTATTATAATGACAAGTGTGTCAAAATATTTTATTGAAAATTTAATCAACCTATTACTGTCTAGTCTCTTATTGCAAAAGTAGTTTGGCTGGAATGGACTAAGTTCCTATAGAATAGTGTGTCTAGTCAGTACACAATGAAAATGTTTTTATTGCTGTAATATACAACATGATTTTATTCTTCTTAAAGGAAGTAGAGAATTCCATTGCAACAAAGAGCAATGCCATCTTTAAACAGGATAATACCACATGAAATTATCCTTTTATTCTTGGTTCCATAACACAGGAGAGAACTTCTGTTGTTGGGTGGCACTGCAGAGATTTGAAGAATACAGGCGTAGCTGCTTGAAGATTAAACTAACTTTTTTTCTTCTTTTTTCAATGAACCATGCTTACTTCAAAAGATATGTAGTGCTCACAGATCTCTGATTCCTGATAGATTCTGTTATTCATTCATAATAGATTGTTCCTCTGCTGCTACAGCTTTACATTTCAAAATTAACCCCTAGATTTTCTTTCCCTTCTTTGAGTGGTGGATACCAGGAATAATACACATTTATTGCTGAATAGATTACTTTACAGAATTCCCATTTTATCTTGCATCTGCAGATTTTAGCCTCACAGAGGTTTGGTTGACCTTACCTGTTGCCTCAGTAAGGAATCCAGTAACAAGATTATATACCTGAAGTTAAAGGATCCGTGTCTCAGATAAAGCAATGATCATTAGTCATACGTAAATCTAACCGTGCACTTCTCTTTCTAGCTGTTTAGTGTGTTATATGTATTCCTGTAATCTTTTAACACGCAGTTTCCCATGTGTATGCATATCCTAAATAGTGGCACTGAAGCTGAGAAACAATCTAATCTAACCAGAAATAATGTGAAGCCAGTTGTGAATGGAAAAACATGGGTGTAACATTTGTATAATGTCTGAAGAAGTGTTTAGCAGAGGTAAAAATGCCCCTTTGACTAATTATGAGATTATAAGTAATTCAACTGATTGTTAACTTGTTTGAAGTCAAAAAACAGAGTTGTAATACTGGTAGCCTGAACATTCAAAGGAAAATGTACAACCACATTTATGCTAATGTATAAGGCAAAGAGTGGAGTGGATGACATCAATTGCCCTAAGTTAGACCTTGAGAAAATAAAATATAGAGATGAACACATTTAAAACCATACAAAACTACTGCTTAGGTTGTTTGAATAATGGGAAAAAAGAAATGATCGAAGGACAGATTTTTTTAATCGAGGAGTTTACAGCTTGTTTCAAAAGCATGAACATTTCACTGATGAAACACAGTCATTGAAATCTGTGTTTCTGGGCATGTTTATGTGCAAAGTACAGTGTTTGGACATTTCTGTGAGCATGTGTGAAGAACAAGAATATTTTCTCTCTCAATTGTAATTAAACATATGGAAAAGACTGGGTTACATTTTCTCAGACTGCTGATTTGCTTTCATTTCATTTACCTTCATGTTCTGTGAGAAGAATGCTGTTCTCCAGGGAGGACACGCCGCCAGCATGAGGGTAGGTGGACTGTAGGGATATCTGGTTTGCAAGGATATCTGGCTAACAGCTAGTCACCTTAAAAGACGAGGACAAGAGGCAAGAGAAGTAATAAATTAAATGCTCTCATAGAGCAAACCCTAAGGAACAGGAGATAACAAGACAGTAACAAATAGTGGGATCCTTAGGGCACTGATTAATGGGCCACTGAAAGAACCTCTGAAGCATGGCCTTGAAGAGGTTCAGCCAGAACTTTGTTGCCGATAAGAAAAACATGATTATCGTAGATGTCATGGGAAGGTGCAAACTTCTAATGGGATATTTGAGGCGACTTGGGAGGTTCTGTAAAACTAATTAAGGCTATTTTGGGGGGGTTGTAGGAATGAACAAAATATATTATGGCACATTTAGGAAAGGCGCCAAATGCAGGGAAAGTGAGACGTGGAGATTGATCAGAGAGGAATGAATGGTAAAATGGAGAAGACAAAAAAGGCGTTAGTCATGTGTGAAACGAGCTGCTGTCCACTCTGCTTCTCTGGCTAAGCCTTGGGCTTGGTTACCTTGGTGTAGCACAACTTTCTATTAAACTGTATTCTTCCCAACTATTTTCCTATGTGGATGTGTCTGATCAACAGTGAGTACCATGGCAGACTAACTGGTGGCTGGGACGAGAGGTCAGGGTACCCACACCTGTACATAGAGACCACAGGACAAACAGGCCTATAGGTGTAGGGGCCAGTGACTGGAGAGATGGGTCAGCTGCCAGAGGGGCCCGTTTGTGTGCATGTATGACAACAGCACAGCTGGAGTAGCTGGTGAGTTGGGTAAGAGGACAGTGAGCTTGATAGTGGAGGGGCTGGGGGTCTGATAGTCAGCTACTGGAGGGGCCACAGATCTGCACCAGCTGCCGGAGACCCCCATGTACATAGATGCTAGCAAGCTTTGAGCCTGATAAGCTGGCAAGTAAGAACATGATCAGGCCACCAGAATTGTTCATGTTTATGTGAATGCTTTTGGTGTAAACCTGTGGGTAAGCAGGTGCTGGTGAAGGCACTACCATCTTCCTGGCTTGCTGTGTGCTGCCAGATGTGTGTGTGTGCATCTTTGGGCTATCTGCCTAGCCAGACTGCTGGCTGGACCTGGGAATGGCAACAGCAGCATATGCAGCAACAAGAAAGAAGCCCTGGGGTCTTACAGCCCACCAGCCTTAGCCTACCTTAACAGCCAGCTCCATGGCCTTATGTCTGCTTTTTAGCCTGCAGTGTATCTACGCCACGTCTATGCTGTGTACAAACACAAGAAGAGCTGGGTGTTGGCAACCACAGGAAGCAGTTGTGGGTATGAAGAAGAGTGTATGTCAGTAATTTATAGCATTGCTTTTTAGTACGTTCTCAGAGGTGGTGATATGATTTTGTAAGCATACATATAGCCTAGGATTTGAAAACTTTGTAGAGAATAACTGAAGCTAATGTGCAACTGCAGCAGAGTATTCAGAAATGTCGATCTGAAATGTAGGTGTGTTTGTAGGAGCCCTATTCATATATTACAGTAGCACATTGATTTAATATCTTATTTCAAGCCCACCTCATGGATGTCTGGGAATGACATAGCTTTTGCCATCAATATCAGGCTGAAAAGTTGCTTTTCTGTCTTCATTTTTATTCCCAAATGTACACTTTTGACACTTGATTTGTGATAGCTGACACCTCAGAGATGATATATGGCTCAAAAATTAAGCAGCACAGGGCCAGACAGAATGAGCTAGCTATAATCTCTCAAACATACAATACTCTCTGACATCAAATGTGAAAATCATCAGCATGTGTATAGTCTCATACAGAAAAAAATACTGAAATGAAGTGGAAAATTACTTGAGTTTTGACTCAGAGGAAGTTAAGCTTTTAAACTACCTGTTACGTATTTTTCATCTCTTTCCCTTTCTTCTCAAGGATATAGAAACCAGAATTAGACTCCTGTGTTTCATATCCACTCCTGTGTCCCTATTNGGAAGGGAAGGGAAGGGAAAAAGCACAGGGTGGAAAGAGTCAAAGCCTTTCCCAGCAGGCTTCTGGATTGTTCAGTATGGCACTAGGAGAACTGACAACCAAACTACAAAGATAGTCTTTGTTTCCTATATTTGCTTTGAAAATGATAACTGAAATGAAAGTAGAATTTACCAGGCTCTTTTAGGGGGCAGGAGAACTGAAGTTGCTACACCCTGAGTTAGTGTACTGATCATACATCTGTTTAAAATCAATTTACTGTAAATCAGTAGTTTACCTGATGACAAGAAACGTGTTTTGTGTATCTTAAAAAATCCAGAAGGTGACTTTGAAGGTTTGGAAAAGCGTAATGCCACTACTATGTGTTAGCATATATAGATGATGGTTTTAACTACTCTAGTAGTGGTCAAACTGGAGTTTGGATGAGAATGGGCTGCCTTCCTCCAATAAAACAAAAGATGGAACAGAGATTGTAGGTAATGTGTAACTGACGGCCACTAAAAATGTACAGAGTATGAGGCTTAGAAGAAAAGACAAATGCATGATTTCAGGCATTAGCATGTGGTCTGCTAAATATGTTTTGAGAGTAGCCACACTCACAGGTTGGAGAGTGAAATCTGAGTGTATGGGAAAGGCTATTTCAACCTCCTTGAATTAGGAAATTTGTGATAATGTGTGAAAGTGATTCCCAGCCACTGAAAGGATTTTTCATGTCAGAAAGTCAGAAGGCCTTTCAAAGAAGTCGAATTTCATAGAATCATAGGATAGTTGGGGTTGTCATCTAGTCCAGCCCCCCTGCAGTGAGCAGGGACATCTTCAACCAGATCAGGTTGCTCAGAGACCCATCCAACCTGGCCTTGACTGTTTCCAGGGATGGGGCATCTACCACCTCTTTGGGAACCTGTTCCAGTGTTCATCCACCCTCATCATAAAAAATTTCTTCCTTATATCTAGTATAAATCTACCCTCTTTTAGTTTAAAACCATTACTCCTTGTCCTATTGCAACAGGTCCTACTAAAAAGTTTGTCCCCATCTTTCTTACAAGCCCCCTTTAAATATGGAAAGGACGCAATAATGTCTCCCCAGAGCTTTCTTTTCT
>VZTL01071236.1:568-19583 GCA_013400535.1 Scopus umbretta | reverse complement strand
TTTTTTTTTTTCAGCATCTGAACTACTTCACCTGAAAATATTTTACTTTACTTTTCCCTGAAACATGTCTTCTACTTTCTTAGTTTCAAGGTCTCCAAAAATTGTTTCACTTGTTGAGTCATAGATAGAAATTTTGTAAACATACCTAGACATTTATTTATGCAATGAAATTAGGACCATGGTTTTGAGTACGCTTTGGAAGTGAAAGATAATCAATGAAGACTGGGGAGAAAAACAGTAATGTCAGAAGCCTTGAATCATTGAAGAGGTTGCTGGTATGCTCTTCACACTGGTATGTCCCTTGGAAAGGGGAATCTCCTCTCCTCCCTGTCAGCAACATAGTGAATTAGTCTAAAGATGATCAATGCATAGGCAACTTTCACCAGATGTTTGAGATGACAGGGTAAAGTATCTCAACACATTCAGTTTATACAAAGACATTTATCATGTTTTCTAGTGAAATATCAGGATCAGGTATACTTATTTTTCACGGGGAGGACATGATCAAATAGGAGGCCTCTCAGCTTAAGGATATATGTGGAAAAGGCAGTGGGAAAACATTTGGCATATCCATGCAGCTGAAGCTCATTTTTGCTACACTAGTCAAGTCCAAACCACCATCCATCCAAGGTAGGATCAGCAGCCAGCAGTGAGAGTGTGCATAGGTTCATTGACTCTCAAGCTGCCAGATCCTTTCAAATCATGAAAAATGGACTCTTCCAAGTGGCAGCAGGGAATCAGCATCCTAAAGGGACAAATTTTATTTGCTCCTGTTTCCTAGTGATCTGCTGAAGGAGCTGATCCTGGAGTCTTGAGATCTTTTCTCACAGCATCAAAAGCAGAAATGTGAAGAATCTATTTTTAATTGCCTGACCTTTGAGGGAAAAAGCCAGACTAGAACAAGTCTGTGTGTACATTTTCCAGTCAGGGGAGGAGTGACAAGATTGGTAAGGGTGTTAGAAGCATCAGTTCTGCAAATGTGAGGAAGCCTTCTGGTTTGCATTATGTTGACCACTATATAGAAATCCAAATTTTGTTCCCTTTTTCCCCTGGGAAAATCGTTGCTTGCTGCTGAGCAATGATGCGGAAATAAATGAAAGCTGAGTAGGGTGAGGTGTGTTTATGAGAAGGACATAGTAAGCATTTTGACAGTAAAGGCCTAATGAAAGGGAGCTTTGGTGTTCAGTTGATCTGGAATCAGTGTCAGATCCTGATGCAAGACTTTGCAGGTTAAATTTTGGATTCAGAAATTAATAGTTTCTTTGTTAGTCCATGATGGGAACACAGTTTTGTTCTACCCATGGATGCTGCTAACATGCTCTAAGCCTTTGGGACATTTATATTGAGGACAGCTTTGCTTGAGGCTGTCACTGGAAAGCCCTTGGTATGAGTTGGGCATTTGGGGTGGACCTCATCAACCTGTTTAAAGTCTTTTTCTTCCCCTTCTCCCTAACAATGCCAGATGAAGAAAGATCAAGGAGGATGTTAAAAGACTGCAGTATGCTGGACCTCTTATAGTGGTGGCCATTATGGTACCTGCTGTGGACCAGTGGAAAAACTTAAATACAATAAAGGCTTTATCATGGTCAGGAAAGAACTTGTGGTATTGGGGTAGCTTGAGTGCTTACATACTGTAAATCTGTGGCTTATAGAAAAAAATTAAATATATAGTTTAGATGTACTCTACAGCAGAACTGCTTCTCAGGCAGTTTCTTAGTGATTTTTTCAGATTTATCCTTCTGAACAGATATTTGTCTGGACCAAGGTTACTTAGAGCCAGCTGTTATTCTACCTTGTGTTTGTTGTGATGGCACTGATTTAATCTTTATTTTTTTAGTTGGTCACATCCCAGTAAGATGATATCTACTGTAGTTTCTAAGTCAAAAATATCAGCATCATTGTGAAATAATCACTCATTTTGAAATAATATATTTGCTTCTGAAATACATTTCTCTCTTTTCCTTTTATATCTCTCTTTCTTTGATGTTGGTGGCCAGAACCTTCCTTGTGTCTGTAATTAACATGACCCAATGAAAGCACTCTTCTTGCTTCCTTGGAAGCCACATTTGGACAGACTTTAAGCAGATCTTATTTTCTAAGGAACCCCTTTAGCTTTTAATATTTTCTTTGAAATGCTGTAAAAGAGAAGTTTAGTCAAATAGCCTGATGGGCTGGAACAATATTGAATACTGACATGCTTCTAAGTATTTTCTTGTAATGAGAATCATTAAACAGATGGGGGAAGTATTAAAGTTGTCACTAAACTAATACATCATTTCCCTATGGAAAAAACTCCTGGAGACTTCTTTCTAACTCAAAAGTTTTATACTTCCATGTACCACTACATGAGGCATCTGAACAGGAGAGATCTGTTAATTGCAGCTCACACAACTCTCTGAATATATGGCAGTCCATAAGCAGCTCAACTTTTCTGCAGTGAGGATTTAGTGTTCATTATTTACACTTGTTAACAGTAAGCTGATTCAGATCATACAAGGTTCAAAGACACCTTGAAAACTCCTGCAAAAATGCAATACTGTGAAAAAACTGCTGTGAGTCTTTAGATAGCAGAAATGTATTGAAAGTGAAATTTAAACAGTGACATAATACATGAAACCTGGCAAATTAAACTGAACAGTTGCACAGAAATGTTTAGTTCATCTGTTTCCACACAATGAAATTCTCTGCAGTGATTTGTCTGCAAGTGTCTCCGCAAAACTGTAGCTCCAGTTGTAAGTCCTACTTTTGGTTTTAGCTAAAATGTCATTTTAGGTGGAGTTCTGAAGGAAATATTCTGTTTTGGATCATATGTGCAGCTGCCTTGGCAGCAAGGGGACTTACGCCTGAAAAAAGCAACCTCTGTATATGGTTTATAACAACATCTTCTCCTTGGACTGAAGCATTGGCTTGACCTTTCAAGGGCTAGGTTCTAGCACGTTTATTTCCCCTGAGTGCTATCTATCCAGGCTCCAACACTGACCTCAGTGTGGATGCTGACGGCTGCAACAGAGATGAAGCCACGTTTATTCAGACCAGGTATACTAAGCTGGAGTGACTAAATCCTATATCCTAGTTGATATTCTCATGGGCAGTCATCACTTACAGCTTCCCCTAAATTCACTAGAGTTTATGAATGCCTAACAGCTCCTGGAAATCATCCCATGTAAACTTAATTGCCAAAACAGGCCTTAGAAACCTAACATTAGGTACCCAAAGTTGAAAAATTTGACAGTGAAATCTATTTCAATCCAGGATATTTTTTTAAGTTTTAAATTCAGGTAAGTCAGAAGGTTTTCTCACACATAAGTTACCTTTTTGTTGTTTAGTGTACACTGAAAAGAAAAAAATAGCTGCTTGTATTTATAGACATTAAATAATGCCCTGTCTATTTGGACTCTTAAAAAAAAAATCTTTCTGATGGTTTTGAAGATAAGCCCTGTGTGCTTTAGCTCTAGAAACTGAATAATCAATTGTTTCAATGGGCATGCTGCTCACATTTATTTTTTTCCAGTCGAAATTGAACAGTTTCATTTTTCACTCACAAGGAACATGAGGGGTTTCAGCGTACTGAGCTGTGCAGACAACTTACCTTCCTTTGTAGTAAAAACTTTAAGAAAATAAAAGGAAGGAAAAAAGTGATATTTAGTTTTAATTCTAATAACAAATCAAGTTCATGTTTGTTTGTTTCAGAAAAAATATTCCAAAAGGGCCAAAGCTAAGGGCAAGTATTCTAACTTAGGGTACGTATTTTCATGCTGTTGGCTGGTTTGTGTATGAGGAGAAACAAAGAGGAGGGTTTGATTATAAGAGAGGAAAGAGGACTTTGATGTCACCTCCAGAAGTTTTGAGTCCGTGCATGTTCCCCACAAAAAGCCTGTATTATCAACTGCCTAATGTCACCTATGCTGTGACAAAATTCCAGCTGCAAAAATGTCCTGCCTTTCCTGTGGCATACTTCTGTCAACAGAGGTGATGGAAAGATCTCTCCAAAATTAGCATTGCTGATGGCAGTGTCTGCTATAGCCATTGCTCTGTCTGCACCTGTTCTGGCCAAGTCTTGCAGAGTTGGTGAGCTTGAGCTGCGTAGAATCTGAAACTAAGTACACCACTAACAGGCCTCCTCTACAAGCATAGCTCCAACCACAATCATCTTTAGCTGTACTGTGTAGTAGAAGACGTAAAAGTCTGGTTTGTCATCTTCTCCATTGATTTGCTAAATCACAAAAAAATATGAAGACAATTCAGTTACAGATTCCTTCCAACTTGCCTGTATTAACAGAAAAGTATTCTGTCTAGTGAGGAATACATTTTTGACATTGCTGATTCGATTTTTTACTGTCCTCTGACCTGTGCTGGGGTTTGGCATCTGCCTGTTTTACCACACTTGAAGCCAAGATCAAATAAAGTTCCCAGGGTGATTTCCCAAAGATCTGTCTGTTTGTGAAATGGTGAGATGTCAGGGAATCCTGGTTGCTGTGAAACAAAGCTATGGTGAGGCAGTTATCTAAGGGGCAGGCCAAGTTTGATCATTGCAATTCGCAGTTCTAACAGGCAACTCCAGTCGTAAAGCACAGAAGAAACGTGAGCCAGTAACCCAAAAAGTCTATAAAACAACAGGCAAGTTTCAGAAAAGAGTTCGTAGAGAGTTCTTGTCTGGCTGACCTCCCATTCACAGCTGAGTTGGGAACCAGCTAGGTGGGATGTGGAGTAGAAAGAGGCCTGGCCTGACTTTAAGGTCAGAATATTTAAATGCGCGCATAAAGACATAGTATCTACCTTGTAAGAACGTAACTTTTTAAAGCATTATATTTAAGCTTTTCCCTCAAAATGAAGCAGAATAAACCTAAACTGCTTGTTTTCCACTGGAAGTATAAACAAAACTCCACTTTTGTACCTTCATTAAATGGAGTTATGTTGGAAACCACCATATTTCTGAGATCTAAAATGTACAGATGCCATTTATGTGACAAAGTAGTTGTTTTTTTTTCTAGTGCTCACCTTCACATGCTCAAGTTTCCCAATTGTAATGAGGAATGATGATGTTTCTTGTTTGTTTATTTTGCATTTACTAGATGTTTGGGGAAGGGTTTTTTTTGGATTTTGCTGACACAAATGATCCTTGCAAAAGCTGTGTTTTCCAAAGGATGAATTGACTAAGAAAAATTTTCCAAACCCTCATCCAGAAAAACAAAAGAATCATTTTAATCAGTAACCATGCTGATTCTTTTTCTGATGTTCAACTTAAACCCTACACTTTCTTGTTGTTTTGTTTTGGGTTTTTTTTGCAACTCTTTCTACCAGTTTTCTTTTTCATTTGTCGTGGTTTAGCCCCTGTCGGCAACCAGGCACCACACAGCTGCTTGCTCACCCTCGTCTCTTAGTGGGATGGGGGAGAGAATCAGAAGGGCATAAGTAAGAAAACTCATGGGTTGAGACAAGAACAATTTAATAACTGAAATAAAATAATAATAACAATAGTAATAAAAACTGTAATGAAAAGAAAAATGAGAGAGAGAAACAAAACCCTGGGGGAAAAAAAAAAACCCAACAAGTGATGCAACCGCTCACTACCCGCTGACCAATGCCCAGCCAGGCCCCAAGCAGCAATCGCTGCCCCCCAGCCAACTCCCCCCAGTTTCTATACTGAGCATGACGCCATATGGTATGGAAGAGCCCTTTGGCCAGTTTGGGTCAGCTGTCCTGGCTGTGCCCCTTCCCATCTTCTTGTGCACCTGGCAGAGCATGGGAAGCTGAAAAGTCCTTGACTAGTGTAAACACTGCTGAGCAACAATTAAAACATCAGTGTGTTATCAGCATTATTTTCATCCTAAATCCAAAACACAACACTATGCCAGTTATTAAAGAGAAAATTAACCCTACCCTAGCCAAAACCAGGACACTTTTAAATATTGTCTTAGTGCTATCTAAGATTACCAGTGAAAGATAGAAGCATAAATTAAAGTTTTTGTTCTTTCTTCTCTCTTTCTTTCAGAGAAAAGCTGACTTAAAAACTAAGTGCCATTTACACCTTCTTGGTTTTGCCTAAACTGCTGAGCTGGTGAACTTTGCAAGTCTCACCTACAGCCCTGGTCCCTTCAGTGCCAGGTTATTGGAGGCATTATTGCTCCTTCCTTCCTGTGTTGGTGGTTGTTTGCTCCAGTGAAACTCAAGGCACACTGAGTTTGTACTCGCATATTATCCTGGTGTGTGGTCAGAACACAGCCAAAGTATGTACCTACACCAAGAAGCTGGGAAGCTCAGCTGAATCGCACCTGATTTAGGCATACGTAGTGAAGACAGTAGGTATGTTTAATACATGGCCTTATGAAACACATGACTTCCTTGTTACCTGAAAAAACTTGGAACAGTTATTTATGACTATCTAGGACTAATACATCCTCTTAAGTACAGCAGTATTCTGTAGCAATGTCCTGAGGCTGATCGGTATGGCAGAGTTATTCTGAATTGGTTGAAGGTTGCTTAGGTACCTCCTCCAGGGAACAAAATTAGAACAGTGCAACCCCACAGCTTTAATTAAAGCCAGTGTTGAGAAACAGGGAACCATAATTGCCTTCCCATCAGTCTACTACCATTCCTTCACTACCTCTGCTCTACCTCTCTCTATGTAAAGATTAAAATGTTAAAAAAATGAAAAGTTTTTCAGACTGCCTATTTCTATCTTACTTTTTGCAAGCAATTAAATGCTTTTTCTGAGGGCAAGTGAGATCAGTCCATGGAAGCTGTTAGTTAAATACCGGATCTGCAGAGAAAAATGGTAATCTCTAACTTTGTATATTTTTATCTCTTTTGTAAATGTGACTTTTGGAAGTGGTACTCAGAGAAACCACATACTAATTTCATGATCTTGAAACATAATTCCCTTTCACTGTAAACTGAGAGACAACTAGGTGAGGTGAACCCTAAACAAATCTCTCAATTTCTGCCTCAGAGCATGTATATAAAGCCTAAAAAATAGTGTATGACAAACAATGAAGAAGTCATGCAATATGATAAGATTTGAATGATACAGATTAGACATTACTTTCTAAATTGGGTACCGAGGGGTTAGACACCTGAACAAGTCTTTTCAATTCTTTTCTGATTCACTATTGTGTGATCTGGTACAGCCTTGTGGTCTCTTTCACTTACTAAACCTGGTATTAAAAAACAGGCTTGCCAGGTTAGTCTATCAGATGTCAAGGAGGCTTATTAACTGAAGTATTAATGCTTTTTTAGCTTGAAACCATACTGTCTGACAATAAAAAAATTTTAGGAGAAAGAAAAGCTTAAACTTCTTCAACACTGTGAATGGCATGTTCATTCATTTTCCTTAAAGCACAGTTTATCTGCGAGACATTTTTCTCTTCTGTTTTAGTCATACATTGCAAAGGGAATTAATTTTTTTTCTAACTGTCTCACCTCTGCTTAGGCTGGGTTTTTTGTCTTCTTAAGCTTATTGATATCAGGAAAGCCTTGCTATATCTAATGAGGGGGCTGATCATTCCTACTATTTGTTTGAAGAGCATATTAGAGACAGATGATGAAAAATACCACAAGATTTCCTGATCGGGAGAAAAGGATGAACATTACTTTGGTGATTCCCTGTGGAAATGCTGATATTTAGAGAGCTTTCTGTGTAATAAATGTAGGAGATAGGAAAATCCCTCAGTAGAACATCAAAGCCTTTAAAATTGAAAAAGAAACCTCCCTTTAATTGATCATTCTGTGGCTGGTCACATCAGGGAAGCTATTTGTGCCTTTCTGTCTCTCTCACTTCCACCCCTTCTTTCTTCCAACAAAAGAATAACTGAATTAAGAGAAAGGACTTTGGCAGAATATGGAAGGGCAGTGGCACTTCTGGGTGTCTTGTCAGAAAGCAGATAAGCAGAAATCCTGAAGGAATCCTGTGTTCCTAAAAGGGATCAAAACTGTCATCTTGATGTTAAACTCTGGTTTAGTCCTTGCCATTAAGATGACTGAATACACGGTTGCTGCTGAGAAGGCGACATCTTATTCAGTGAAAGTAAGGCAGTGATATCTGATCTGCCAGTCTTTACCTATAAATAGCATAATTGACTACTGGTTCTTAGATGACTCCAAATGGTACTTTAAAATCAAAGCGGACTTTTAATGATGAGTTGTGGTTGCCAGATATATGTGGTATGGTCTGTCCTTTTATCTCTTCTTCTCTCCTCAATGGAATTCTTCCTGTTATACATGCTTTTGTTTTTTTTACCCATTCATTTGCTGGTGAAATCTCTCATTACTATTCCATTTTCTTTGGTATTTTGGTTAGATTATTGTAATACAGATACTAAATTCACTGTTTACATATGAGAGTCCTGTTTAAATACAAGTAAAAAAAATCATGCATTGCATACTTCACATATTTTTTAAAAAGCAGAAGAAAGAACTAGACATTAATATTACTGCTTATAAAATAGTATGTAGACTGCTACTGAAAACCATTGCTGTGACAGCACTGAGTGTTTAGCTAAAAGCCCCCAAATTGTTTTGCTAATGCTCTTTCTATCCACGAGGGATCTCATATGCCAGACAATAATAGTTCCCCCTGTTGCTCTTCTTAATTATGGTTTCTCATACAAATATACCCCCTAATCAGAAAAGCTTTTAGATAGATTAGATTAGGTACTGATTACAACCAGAAAGACTGCAAGAAGTTCCATGAAAGTTCTTATTTATGCATCTAGTACTGTAAGTGGGTGCAGACCTGCTGTGTCTGTTGGGGCTCTGGGTTGCCAGGGATCCAGTGCCTACTGTATCAGCAGTTTTCAGTTTAAAAAGCTACCAGCTGAGGTAGAAATAAGCTTAACATGGATTAACAGCCTGAGTATTTATCCAGCTTCTTCAGTGAGCCATGGCTCACAATGCCAAACTTTTTTAGATTGAAACCCAACTCATATATTCCATAAAAGACTTAAGGTGAATTTTCTTTATATCGAAAGACTGAGCATGATTTCTAAGTTCTCGTGCTTTTCTTTGTGCACAATTTTCCTTGCTTCAGGAAATATTAGGTAGCAAATTTGTTATGGGATAGATACCCTGAAATGTCTTGGAATGTTGATGACACTGTAGGGAAGTTGTATGAATTCTAGAAAGTTTTAAATACTATTAAAATCCTGAAACAGTGTTCATGCTTGCTATGAGGGCAGATATAGCCTTCATGTAATAATACATAATCTCTTATAGTCACTTAAAATTCAGAAGTCCATATATTTAATAATGCAATCTATAACAGATATCAAACAACGTGCTCTGAATGCAGAGACATAGCTTCCTTTAAAAAAAAACTTTTGTCATCTTAAAGAAACACTGATTCTGGAATGAAGATGAAAAATAAATACTTAATTAACAATGAAGTTTCTAAAGGAAAACTGCAAAAGCTATTTTTCAAATCCAGGTCATCAAATGAATATGTACTCTCAGCCCAATCCATTACTATTACACATGCTCACAGAGATCATCTATACAGCCTAAAGAAGAGACAGCTCTGTGTTAAGATAAGTGGGGAAAGTCATTCTTCANATACCAAGCTCAAAACACAGCACTATAGCAGCTACTAGGAAGAAAATGAACTAAGCTGAAACCAGGACAAATGATAAGATAGGCAGCAGAAAGGGTTCTTTGACTTTCTGGGAATCTGAAGGATTATGAAGACGAAGGAATGGGCAGGCAATTGCAAGATTCCTTCTATATTCTGAAATACAGAAAGTAGGATGAAGAAGATTCTGAAAATATACCACTGGATAAAAATAAAATAAAGAGTTTGGGATTTTGGAGCAATGGACCACTTCCAATGGGAAGAAGCAGATGTGAAATCTGGAAGGTCTCCATCTCAGTCAAAGGAGAACCAGCCTCCCTAGCCAAACTGAATAGAAGAGTGTTAAATTATCTGCAAGGAGAGACAGTGGAAAGCAGGTAAAAAAAAAGTTCCTTTGCATAAAATCAAGATATCGAGAAGCAAATTAATCAAAGCACTGCAGGAAGTGAAACAAAGAAATACTGGGCTGTGTATACTACCATAAAGAGCCTTGGCAACATCAAAGAATACTGCATTATTATTCAACTAATTATTCAAGTAATTTTTATTAATGTGATGTTACTGACATTTTCTTCAGAGTTTAGAGACATGAAATCACTTGTTCCAAAGTATTTAAGGAGGATGGTGGTATATTGTTAAAAATTGTACCATCTGGCTATGTATATACTAGTAAATTAAACAATGCTGGGGAGGTTTCTGTGCATTGGGACTTCATTGTCCACAGCACTAAAAGGTTAGAACAATCCCTAACATGGTTTTGGACTGCATCAACCAGCACTTTTCCAAACCATTCCCTGGAACGATGAGGGTGTTAACAGTGGACAGGGACAACTCTAAATAGGCAGTTTGTCTGTGGTCACACTGCTTAGAAGGTAAGAGAAATGAATAATAAGAAGACGGGCCATAAGGAACAGTATAGAGGCAGGGAACAAGCAGATTTGATTTGGTGCTTTTTAAAATCTGAGTAGTAGATGATAAAACTTCTCATTCTCTCAATGTTGAAATGCCAAAATTATAAATTACTTTCATATCTTAAGTGTTATATCTGAGGATTACTCTTTATCAGACTCATATTGATACAGAAGGAAAAATGATCGCAGAACATGTGCTTATTTAGTAATGTAAAATTTTGTGAAAAGAACATTTTTACAACTAGCAAGATATACATTGGCACTGACATTGTACCTGTACACACACACATAAGTGATTCTTCTGTTTCTTTTTTCAAGTTGGGTAGGAAAGATAGCTTTAAAAAATTATAAATAGTTATGTGATAAATCAGCTGGGAAACAATAAATTGAAAAAATGTGAATGACAACTGGAAGAACTTAATGAATGTTTCACTATATATGCCAAACCCATAATTACATGGTCAAGAAATGAGACTCCAGTGATGAATGTTGACAAGGTTTTTTACTTTCTAAAGGCGAACAAGGAAAACAAAGGAAGGTAATGTGAGAGTTTATAAACCAAAATTGAATATAAACTGTAGAAAACTGAGAAGGGAAACAAAAGGACAAAAGATACATGTCCATCAAAATTAAGGACAACATGAAAGGTTTTTTAATGGTACAAGAAGAATGGTACATCACTCAGTGTTAGTACATCACTCAGTAGAAAAAAGGTAGAATATAAAGAATTAAAGCAGAAGAATCAGCAAAGTTGAGTTAATGTATAATAAATATACCATTAGAGGAAAAAGGCCAGATAGAGCGTTTTTTGGCAAATGGTAATCATGCCCTTTCCGCTTCAATAAAAAAATCTTAACAACAACCACAATAATTGAATACCTTTAAAATTATTGGGAAGTGATAGTCTGGATCTAAGAATTTTGGAAGAGCTATCAGACAATGTCTTGGAGTACAGAGGAAGTTCTAAATGGTTTTGATACTACAGTATAGACAACAAAGGTAAAGTAAAATGTGCAAAGCAGGTAGAGACAATCAGCTGAGCAATGGTCAGTCTGTGAAGATGACTATTCTCTGACTAAGTCAGACCATAAATTCATTCTTGCTCTAGGATATACTGCCTCTTCTGAAACAAATATAAATGCCAGATATGGGGACTGTATACTTGGCTTTCGTCATCAAAAGGCACTGAGGGGTTTCAGCACTTAAAAAAAAAAAAAAAAAAAAAAAAGAAAAAGATAAATATCCTGTCATAACATCTTAAACTAGTGAAGCAGAAAAAAATTAATTGTTACTGTTGAAATAGGTAGGTATTGGGCAGCATGGCATTGTGCAGACCACAGATCACTAATATAAATTGATTGGACCATTTAATAGGTTCAGGACCAGATGTATTTAAAAAGACCAAGTACAAATCATTGATTTTGGAACAAGGGAAACCACATTTGGAGAATACAGATGCTGAGGATACACTGACTCTTCTTTACTCTTTTTTTTTTTTTTAGGTTAGAAGTTAGAAGTGAAGTTCAGAGTGACATGAGCTGTAGGTGTGACAGTCTTGGTATCAATGTTAATAAGGCAAATTAAATATTTGGATCTGTGTAGACAGCAATATGAGGTAGTAGTAAGGAGCTTATATGAACACTGTTTAGCACTGGCGTGATGGTTCCCTGAATGCTCTGTCCAGCGTCCACATTTCAAGAAGGGTATGTTTACCATACTGATAGTCCAACCAAAAGCTTAAATGAGTGAAATAAAAGCCTCATAGTAAGAAAATTGAGTAGCTCCACTTAGGTAATTACTAAGTAAAATTGTGGTAATTCAGCCACAATCTAAATATGCCAGCAGTAGGATCCAAAATTTGATAATATGGTGCCACAGCCCATGAAACAAAGGTTTAATGACTCAAAGTAGAAGCTACACTAATTCAGTTGAGAGATATGGCTTCTACACCAGCAAGTTTAGCTAGTATCTGACACCTCACTAAGTCAGTGGCAGCTTTTCCACATCTAGAAACTTTAAAACAGAGTTGGGGTGGATTGTTGGGTTTTGTTTGTTGGTTTTTTTTTTTTTTCTCCCTGTAATAATTTCTGCAATTTTACTACTGCTTCAAACAGTTTATCTTTTGCAGGGTGTCAAATTAGCATGTCATGAAGAGAGGAGCTGTAATGTAACCTCCTGCACAGGACCTCTCAGTATATTGCTGTGATTTAAAAAGGCATATCAGGAAAAAACATCTCTTTCATCTTTGACTTTTGTCTTACTTTTGTTCTTTCTCCAAGAATTTGCAGTTGACCACTGTCATAAACAGGACACTGAGGTAGATCACGATTGTTGGTCCAACTTTAAACAGTTGTTCTTACATGCTTGCTCTGGTGGTCCTTTCTGCCTTGAATTCCTATGAATGTCACTAGAGATTAAATGTATTCTGTTACACATAATTGTTGTCTTTTGTAGGCTTGAGCAGAAAAAAACAGTGCTAGCTACTCAGGAAATTGCATAGCTTTTTTAATAGCTAGGTCTGTAATTATATACTGATGCCAGATTACCACAGGAAAAAACTAATGGAAGTAACTACGTAACACCACATCAACAACACAGCCATATTTCAACTGAAGTGTATTAGTCTGCTTAACTATTTGGCGCTCCGTTGAGCTGAACAAAATATAGCACCTGTATGTTTCAATTCATGCAGATTTCATCAAGGCTTTAATCATTTACTCTTTTCTAGGAATCTCACACCTGATCTTAAGAGTATGAGCTATTGTAGTCTTATGTGCAATCTGTTTTATATGAGTGTTATAAAGCTTGATAAATATGAAGCTGCCTCTTACGAAAATGGCATTTTTCCAGTGGCAGAGATTACTTTAGAAGACATCTTGAGCTTTTCAGTAAATTGGTTGCAAATCATCTTGATGTTTAGAGTGCTGGGTGTATGGATAGTGACAGGTTCTGACAAGGCAGAGAGTGGTGTGGCATTATCAGTAGCCATGGAAATGGTCCCAAAAAGGAATGCTACAGTACGTTAATGTAAAAAGTGCCATTGGGACTTTCATAATCTATTCACAGATGGCTTATAAACAGAAAGAGGTGAAATCAGCTGAAAAAAGCTATTCAGTAAGAAGTATACACACACTCTTCTTGCCTGAAAGTATATTCAGGTGTTCTGTCAGCCAAGCAACAGACACATTTTGAAAAGGAAACAGAGAAGCAGTGTTTCTAGACAGAACTGTAGAAAATTTCCAGAGAAGAAATGTGATTAATTTGAGCAGGGGTTTGAATTAGGATGGAGTCCTATGAGGGGATCCAAATTAAGGTGGGCCACCTGGTCATCTTTTCTCAACACTCATGTATCCAGAGGACAACATTACAATCTTAAGCTAATCCCCTGGACCAGTGGATAGAATACCTGCCTGACTTGTATTCCATGTACACACAGCAGTAATCACAAAATCACAGGATCATAGAATGCTTTGGTTGGAAGGGACCTTTAGGGGACATCTAGCCCAACCCCCTGGCAATAAGCAGGGACACCTTTAATTAGATCAGGTTGCTCAGAGCCCCATCCAACCTGACCTTGGATGTTTCTAGGGATGGGGACTCCACTACCTCTCTAGGCAACCCATTCCTGTGTTTCACCACCCTCATTGTAAAAAATGTCTTCCTTATATGCAGTCTAAATCTCCCCTCCTTTAGTTTAAAACCATGACTTCTTGTCCTGTCACAACAGGCCTTGCTAAAAAGATTGACCCACCTTTCCTATAGGCCCCTTTTAAGCACTGAAAGGACGCAATGAGGTCTCCCCACCGCCTTCTCTTCTCCAGGCTGGAACAACCCCAACTCTCTCAGCCTGTCCTCANNNGGGGGACCGTGTCAAAGGCTTTACAGAAGTCCAGATAGATGACATCCGTTGCTTTTCCCTTCTGCACTGATGCAGTCACTCCTTCACACAAAGCCACTAGGTTAGTCAGGCAGGACTTGTCCTTGGTGGAGCCATGCTGCCTGTCTCAAATCACCTCCCTCTCCTCCATGGGCTTTGGCATGGCTTCTAGGAGGATCTGTTCCATGATCTTCCCAGGCACAGAGGTGAGGCTGACAGGTCAGTTGTTCCCAGGGTCCTCCTTTCTTCCCTTTTTAAAAATGGGTGCAATGTTTCCCTTCTTCCAGTCACCAGGGACTTTGCCTGACTGCCATGACTTTTCAAATGTTATGGAGAGTGGCTTGGCAACTCCATCAGCCAATTCCCTCAGGATTCTGGGATGCATTTCATCAGGTCCCATAGACTTATCGATGTTAAGGTTTCTCAGGTGGTCACAAACGTGGTCTTCCCTTACAGTGGGAGGGGCTTTACCCCCATAATCTTCCATATTTCCAGACAATCTGTATGTGTGAATTGTTTACCCTGGGCACTGCATCTTTTTAAACACAGTGCCAACACAGTAATACAACTGTTATCCCCATGTTCTCATTAGAGATACCTACTATATTACACCATTCTGCATGATGCTTGTTCCCCACCAATCAGGAAAAAATTTCTAACCCTCCCATCTAGCATCTGGAGAAACAAATATTTTCTAAATTTGAAGAAAATAAAATCTAGGCTATGGAAGTTCCAGACATATGCACTTTATTTGTTGGCATACATGGCCAATCTATTAATTTTATAAAAGTGACTGTTGAAAAACACTTGGTAGGATCTAGAGTTTTACACTGCGTTCACTTTCTGAGAGAGTAAAGATGGGAACTACTGGCAAGTGTAAACACATTTAAAAATGGGCAAACTATTCATTAAGCTCATAAAAGAGCAAGATGCAGCCCATAATACACATGCATACTGTGTAGCACTGACAAAAAAAAACCCGTGATAATGTATTTATGAAATGCTTGCATTTTCCAAGGAAGAGGTCACTGCATGACTAATCAACTACAGTTTTAGTAATTATGCAGAGAACAAATGAAAAAACCCAACGGATTACAAAAACTCTCAGAAACAGTAAGCTCATCTTTGGTTCTGACAGTAGCTTGGTTCACAGATGATAGTGTTATGTGAAGTCCCCAGGCAAGAAAGTATGGTTACTGTATGGAGACCCTATTAATGCCCATGCCCTCTTAGCTGCCTGATGTCCACAGCCAACCCATGCACAGTGAGCATCATGCCTGTGCCAGAGGCCGTCTCCTTGGCATTTCTTACTCATTTACACTTGTCACAGGATCTTCTTCCCCACTAATGGACCAGTTGATACCAGCATTCTTACTATCTAACCTTACTGACTGAGGAAGACACCAAACATCAACACACATTTTGGGAGGCAGAGCCTACAAAGGATGCCTGCTCATTGGTGCATATGAAACTGCTGTTCCATAGGGAATGAAGGTATACAGTACCTGTCGGTTCATCATGGAATATCTTCTCTCACCAGATGAAATTAAGGATGAAAATTCTTTATATGTATGTGTGTATATATGTGTTTCCTTATGGTAAACAGTAGATACAAAATTGAAATCAAAATTAGAAAAAGGAAAAAAAAAAATTCAGCAATAGGGTATACCTGTGGAGTAAATCTGGTTTTAGCCATTATATAGGGTTCTTCCACTGATCACCTCCCTCAGTTATCAAAGTTGAGGGCTTACCGCCAGCATAATTATATTCTAAGAAGAAATGTTTAGGGTACTGCCCTTCAACTACACTCCAACTTCATTCAGTAACTATTCTGTCAAAATTCACTCTTCTCCCCACTCTTCTATCCTTGTATCATCATCTTTATAAGCATTCATATTTTATTTTTCATTTTATACCTCAACAAAATACAAATAAAGCATACTAGGCATTATGAAAAAAAGATCTCACGAATATGTATATATGCAGATTTCTTATCTCTGTGTTATCTCTTTCTTTCACAAGCTTACCCATTTGACATATCTCATAATGCAAATGTGCTTGAAGGGTTTCTTTAGCTTTGTGTTGTAGCCTCCATATTTCCAGAGTAAACTTCTGTTAACTTATTTTTTTAGCGTAGCTGTGTATTGGAACCAACACTTAAGTTTGTTACATGCTTAATAAATTACATATCAGAAGAATTGTACCAATATCTTAGTAACTTCTGTATCCCTCAATTGTTTCTGTCTTTTCAAGGCAAAACATGACATTAATATAACAGGAAAGGAATGTGGAAAAGGTAAGTTTATATTGCTTAAGAGGCAGTCTTCTTAATATTGTAACTTTTAGGAAGCTCCTTCAAAATTTTGACTGTCCAAAACACATATGAATTGATTATGATTGTAGATGTCTTTAAATATGCTAAATTCTTCCGACTTCAGGTGTAGGGGGAAAGGGAAAGGAATTTGAAAAAGGAAACAAATCCATAGAGCTAATTACATACAGATAATCTAATGACTATATTTTTTGATAGGCCTAGTAAAGGTATGATTTCTGTAGACACATATTTGCAGCACATAACTGGGAATATTTAAGTGATACGCAATGTCCTTTCCACCAAGACTGTAGTTGCGTATGACGTTTTCCCCAGGAGCGAAGCTTGCTGCAGATGTTCCTGCCCATGCTTTCCTTCCGGCTGAGGAGGCTGTGCATTTCCACCTCTGCACTTCAGTTTGCTGCCTACAGTATGGGCTGTAAATCAGATCAGCAAACTATCCTGAGTTAAACCAAGTATTGTGGCTTTCCAAGTCAGATTCCTCCTTTGGCTTATGGCACAACCCAACACAGACAGTTGCATCAGTGCAACTGAGATCAGTGAATTGCAAAGGGGCCGGAAACAAGCAGCAGGGAAGGAGGAAGGAACTGTCTCAGCATAACTTTTATTCCTGATGAAAATATGTCATAGAATGGCTTCCCTGCCCCAGGCGTTTCAGGATGCAAACAGCCCAGCAGTGCAGACAGCATATGCTATACGCATGCTCAGGACATGTATTCTTGGTTCTTAGCAATGCAGTACTAATTCCTTCCTGTACTCACTCATTCAGCCATCATTGGTGCATTAAAAGGTAAAGCAGGTGGGGTTTTTTCAGTGCTTATGTTGTTTTTTCTTTTAATATATAGTAGAATTAATTGAGATGCTGTTTAACTTGTTGAGAAAAAGAAGCTTTGTTCCATCTTTTGAAAAGGAGCAGTGAAGCTTTCATTCATCTGCTTTTCATCCAGTGTTCTTTTCTGGCCTCATTTCTGCTTCCTGCCACACAAAGCAATATTATTATGAAAGCGTTTAAAGTAATGACAACTATATTAAGAACACATCACGTTGGAAAAAAATTAACCATTTTTCTGTGCGTAGGCAGAAAAGGAACAGAACTTGGTTGAATTATGAAGGCCACACACACACTGGGCAAGTGCCACATGATCTCTGAAAATTATCTAATTGAGCCACAGCTGGAGACAGTCACACTTAGCTGTAACACTCAGAATGCCTATGACGCCATTTCTTGCTCTCCACCCCCACACGTTTTTCAGCCAGATTGCTAAAACAGGGATCTCACAGGATATTGAACACTATGGCAAAAGATATGTACTTAAGATATCAGCATTGATATGCTACTCTAGCATAGCTTCCTATGTATACTCCACAGAGGATCAGAGATATGTTTTCTCAGAAGCGGAGACAGATAAATTAGGATCTTAATGTGTATGATTTAAATCTCTCTTTGGTGAAGCCCTTTTTTTTCCTTTCCATCAAAGACTCAAGGGAAACTGCACATCTAATGTAGAAACAGTCATTACCTTACTAAAGATAGACCTTGTTCCAGGAGCGCACGTAGGCATGCAGTTAATTTTAAGTACATGGGTAACCACCAAAGCATTTTAAATGCATTAAAGCATGTCTGAGCATCTTGTTAGGTTGTGGTCAGTGAACCAAACTTGAGCGCTAAGAATCTTGCAAGTTATTTTGTCTGGGCACCCAACTGACTTTGGGGAATGCAGTAGTAACACAGGCTTCTGCTTCTCTGTGTTCAGCTTGAAAACATGGTTGTAATGTCTGATCTCAGGCCAACAGAAGTTGATGGGAAGTTTATACTTTGAAGTAGACTTCTTATGGAGCAGCTTTTATATTTCTTGCCCAGCTATAAGCCAATAAAATGGCCAAGGAATGTAGGACAGCTTTCAAAAAAATTATAAAGAAAATAAAAAAGATATATGAATGAGAACTACAGAGAGAAAAAAACTGAGAGTCTAGGAAAATGACTTTCAAGTTAAAATATTGTGCCACATATCAGACTCTGTGAAGCTTATAACTATTTATTACTGTTTTAAAAATAGTTAGGATGTAGACTAACCACAACTGGTGTTGAATTTGCACAAGGACCAAACAGATCAGGTATTTAATATCATTATCCAAAGACGATATGAACTACTATCCCTGTGTAATAGATTTATATCTCTCCACCATGAAATGACTGATCCCAAATTCTTAAGAGATAAACAAGTCATGAAAATTTTGAAAAATGCTTTTTTGAAAAGGAAAAAATGTCAGAAATTTCCTGGTATTAATATTTCATACCTTATACTATGATAGAAGCTCTAGCACACACAGAT
>VZTL01071222.1:0-17591 GCA_013400535.1 Scopus umbretta | reverse complement strand
TTGTTCATATAGTCACAGGAGAGTTTCGGATTGACCATAACTTAATGTAATGGTTCTGGTCTCTCCAGTGCTTTCAGGAAAGGATATTTAGTTCTTGTTTGAAACGTGGAAGTCTGTGTATGCATTTGCATAGGGAGAATATTTCAGATCTGTTTTTTAATGGTGCTTCGGGAAAATGTGTTGGCATTTAGTCCTTGTTATTGAGATTTCTATGTTATTTTTCATGAAGTTTGGTGACAAATCTTAGCAGCGTAAAACTGTCTCATGTGAAGCTCTGCAAATTGCAGTTTTGAAGCCTGTCTGACCCACTGGTTCTTGTGGTGCTGCTGAACCTCTGAATGAATGAATGAACGTGGAAGAAGAAGGGATAGCAGTTGCTGTAGACCTGTGTGAGGTTAGGAATGAAGGAAGGGTCTAGAGGGGTGTTCTCAATAACCTCCATACAAGCTTCTGGCTCTCTGCTCCCAACACTCTTTGTTGTGTTTTAACCCCAGTTAGCAACCAAGCACCACAGAGCCACTCGCTCACCCTCCCCCTGCCCCAGTGGGATGGGGGAGAGAACCAAAAAAAAAACCACCCTAAAACCCGTGGGTTGAGATAAAGGCAGTTTAATGGGGTAGTAGAGAAAGAGAAAATAATAATAATGATAAAAGAATATACAAAACAAGTGATGCACAATGCAATTGCTCACCACCCACCGACCGATGCCCAGCCCGTCCCTGAGCAGCAATCGCTGCCCCCTCAGCCAGCTCCCCCAGTTTCTATACTGAGTTTGAAGCCATATGGTATGGAATAGCCCTTTGGGCAGTTGGGGTCAGCTGTCCTGGCTGTGCCCCCTCCCAGCTTCTTGTGCCCCTGGCAGAGCAGGGGAAGCTGAAAAGTCCTTGACTAGACTAAACACTACTGAGCAACAACTAAACCATCAGCGTGTTATCAGGATTGTTCTCATACTAAGTCCAAAACACAGCGCTATAGCAGCTACTAGGAAGAAAATGAACTCTGAATTAAGTTGAAACCAGGACACATTTTTAGTTTACAGTCTTTAAAAAGAGTCATTGAAGAGGCCTAACTTAACGTTCACGTGGGAATGACTTTTAATCAGATTATAACAACTGGAGACGTGGATCTTCTGACCTAACTTAGAACACCCAGTAAAAATTTCTATGGTTTTGCACCAGACTCATTTCTCTCACTGTATCTGATTCAATGAGAAGAAATTTGTTTCATGTTTGTAGTGGCTAAGTTAGTGGTAGTAACTTACTGTCCTGAAAGTATGTTCTGCTCTTCTTTTTATTCCTTTCTTGTCTTCTGACCAGTTGTTTTCAATGTTTTAGAGAACGTGCAGTGTAAAAAATAATGAGAGTGGATGCATGAGCAGATTTCTTCTTTAAAGGAAGCAAACTGTGCTCTATAAAGTTCTTCCATTCGTTTTCTGTATTTCTTTAGAGTGCTGAAAGAGGCAGCAGCTGCATCAGTAGGCATGAAACTAAAGCAGCAACAGTGCATCATGGCCAGGATGACACATACGGATGAGGCAGTGTCTTACCCCAGCACAGACTGCCGTTAGTGTCTGTGGCTGGTGTCCTTTCAATTTTTATTTAAAAAAAAAAAAAAAAAGTCCTAAAATCTGTCTCATTGCTCATTGGGCATACATTCTGGGCTCTAAAGTACCCTGAATTTTATAGAGAACAGCACGGTTAAACTGTTGTGATGCAGGAAGGGCAACAAGGCTCAGAGGTGACAAGGAAACTGTAGAAAGGATGTAAAGAAAGAGAGTTAAGAAAGGTAGGTGCAGGAAAACATGGTTTAAAGTGGGGTAATCTATTTAAGGTGTTAAAAGTGTGTAATGGGCAGAGAGAAACACAAGTGAAGATTTCCATATTTGCATGGCTTAATTTTTGGTGATGATTGGTGACCTTTTGTCTTTAGTTTGATACTGCCACTAGATTTCTTCCACGTTGATACACCTAGATGAAGAACTGTACCATCACCTTGCTGTGTCTGAGCAGGAGTCTTCCCACTGTAATAGATCTTGCTTCAAGTATTTCAACTGGGAGTATAGTAACAGCTGCACTCTCATGGTCCTTTACTAATTAGCATTGTTACACGTTTGAATGTTGTGTTTTACCAGAGCAGAGAGATTTAACGTTGGATGTGACGGTGATTATGGAGTGAACGAGGGACTGAGCTCATTTTGAAGAGGAGTTGCCTAAAAATACAGTTATAGAGAGATATATAGAGAGGGTGTCTGTAAGGACATCTGAAAAAGTAAGTCATTATCTGCCAGTGATGATGAGAACAAATACCACAATACAGTGTACTTTGAATGCGCTTGAGAAATTACGGGTCTCTTACAGAGTAGATGAAAAGGAANCAGAGCATGGGAAGCTGAAAAGTCTTTGACTAGACTAAACACTACTGGGCAACAACTAAAACATCAGCGTGTTATCAGCATTGTGCTCATACTAAGTCCAAAAACACAGCACTATAGAAACTACTAGGAAGAAAATGAACTAAGTTGAAACCAGGACACTTCTATTTTAGAAAAGTAATGAAATTAGGTATGTTTCAACACTGGAAGTTCCCATCCTGCAATGTGGCTCTGTGTATTTTTTTTTTCTCTCCTGGATCAAAGAAAAGATTCAGAACTTCCATTTATTTATTGATTGAATTTTTTTCTGAATAATTAATTTAAAAGCCTTGAAATGACTTAGTAAAAGGCTTTTAACTTTATATTTCAGCATACTTAGTGAAATGATTCAGTTTCTTTATTTCTAAACCTGAGGAAGTTAATTTATGAAGCATTTGGCTAGAAACTTTTATCAATTTTAGCCTTTTCTTTTGAAATGTTTTTAACAAGGTGAGGTAGGATGAGGTCTGCTAGTATTTCAGGCAGACAAAAACATTTAACTTAAGTTATTCTGCTATTACTATGTTGTTAGTTCAGTCATGGTGCCAGGGAGCTCTTTGTAGTTTACCAAGCTGCTGAACAAACAACTTCCATCAAAGTGGAAAGTAAGAAATAGTGGAGTCACATGATTACTTTGCACCATGGGCTTACACTGACAAATGAGATGTGCTTTTGATATAAAAAGTCTGAAATCAGGATGTCTGGTAAAGAAGCTGCTCAGATTATCAGGCACATGACTTATTTTCCCCCTTCTTGTTCAGTTATCCCTCTGGTAGATGTGAACTGACTCTTCCTTCCACCCCAGATTTTTCTCCATCTTGTTGTAACTGCTAAATGTGGCTCATGTGTGTTCCCTGAACACCTCCTGCTCCCTCCTAGACCTCCAGGGACATCTGCCCTAGTGAAACATCAGTACAACTGGCAGTACACAAATGTTGTCAAAAAGAAAAGTCAGAGTGGTAGTAGATGGTGTTGCCATGGCACTTGCAATTATGGTAATCTTGGTTATTGCTTGTAGATGTGGTTTGGAATACCTCATCATTTTTGAAGTTCATGCTGTCTCACTAATCTACTTGTTCTCTCCTATCTTCAGCTCTGCCGATCTTACGGTACTTTCTGCAGTGTTGTTCAGTATTGTATATGTCTTTTGCAATCTAAAAATCTGACCACCTCCCCTTTTAACTGTGACTGTGGAGACTGTTGGATTCCTCTGTAAAGAAGGCTGGTTTCAGTCTGCAACAGCCTAGACACAGATTGTTTGTATAACCAAATCCACTGTTGAGAGACAGGTATTAGTTTGAGGTTTGTGTGTAGCTAGTAACCTGACTGTCTGGGCAAATCCACTTACAGGCTTTGCCTTGCAAAGTGACCTCCAGTAACCTGTTAGGTGCAGATTTCTGTAACTTCGCCAACCTTACTTTCTTTGGCAAGAATGTAATACCCGAAGAAGAAGATAGGAAACTATTACCCACCTAATTTTTGAGGAGAAAGGTGGAGGATTATGTTTTTCCTATATTGGTGTGCCTTCTCCTTTTGCAGTGTTTGCTATTTATTGTTTTGTTTCTCCTTTCAGTGTTTGACTACAGCTATAGAGATTACATCCTGTCCTGGTATGGGCAACTCAGCAAAGATGAAGGGCAGCTGTACCAGCTGCTATCTGAAGACTTCTGGGAGATTGCCAAGCAGCTGCGGCAGAGGCTGAGTCACATTGATGTAGTTAAAGTTGTCTGCAATGATGTAGTCAAAGCTTTACTCTCGCACTTCTGTGACCTTAAAGGAGCCAATGCCAGGTAAAAACAAAACTCGGCATTTCACTGGAATTTTCTGCTTCTCCCTTTGCTTTCAGATGTGCTATATCAAAGCAATGAAGAGTTGTAACGCTTTTGTAGACATCTGATAAAGAAAACAGTTGAGGCTTATTACCAGTTTTAGAGATCAAGCAGGCTTCAGGGCATCCATAAGACCTGTGGAAGGAAACACTTGTCTTCCTTTTCCCAGAGTTTGGATTCACTGCTGTTTCAGTTTCATCCTTGACTCCTTTGCTCACGGTAGGAGGTGGGCTATGGGAGCAGTTCCTACAAGTAGTGTGAACCTGCAAGGGAAAAGAGAGTTGCTGTCAGAGCAGTCAACAGACAAGAAGATAGTTATTTGCACCTTTCCCAAAATAGCACCAGAGTTAATTCCATTCAGCTTCCCATTTCTACTAGCCCTGGGGGGCAAAGCCTCGTGGTTTCTGTAAGTGGCCTGTCCTGCAGTAACAAGATTTTTCTACTGGAAAAATTGTTGTCTGGGTTTTTTTTCTCTGTTTAGGTTATCTTGCTAATTCCATTAATTTTCTTTTTGGCAAGGCTCTCTTTGTCCACTTAAAAAGGTCAGCTGTCCACTAAACGCTAGAGTTGCACCCAGATGTAATTGCAAATGGGAACTCTGAGCCTATGCAGTTCCCACATCTGAATACACTATTTGTGTAATTGTGCATGGAATTCGGGCTTATGACTGCATTTACCTGCATTTCAGTTATCCTAATGGAAATATGCTTTGGTCATTCAGATTTAGATTATACATTTTGCATGAAGTTGTTTTGCCTACAGTTAGTGACCCTTCAGACAAAAAAAATCAACTGTTTTCTCTCAGTGACCAGTTTGTGTGTTGCCATTCACACTTCTTTCTGTTCTGGAGCAGAAGATAGGGTTAATGGATTTGTGGTAGATGCCAGCTTTATGTAAGCTAATGTGTAGGAAATAAAGACAAAAAAGAAATGAAAGGGTGGTTACATTCAAGAAAAGAACACATTAAGGTGTATGCACATTACAGTAGATCTTGCATTGGATTCCAGATACTACTTTCTTTCAGCTCTGGAATGTGGTAGAAATCTCTGGGTCAGGTAAAGCTCCTAAGTGTGCTCCCTGATTTTTAAGCATTATGCTTGCACTTGCCCTTTATCGCAGTAAAGCACTTGCTTTTGGGAAGAGTTTGATTTGAACAGTTAAAGGATAAGGATGTTTTTGTTTTGTGGGTTTTTTTTTTTTTAAGTGGAAATGTTTTCCTGTTTGAAGTTGGGCACATAGAATCTACAATTGCAGAATTATAAATTATTATTAATGCTGATACTTGATGAGGTTCCTTATCTACTGAGAATTATGACCCCTTCCTCTAAGTCTTTGTTGGATTGTTGTTTCCACTATGTAGAGCTAAAATAAATTCCCTTGGGTATCTTCCAATTAACTTTTTCGCTTTGGAATGGTAAAAGCACCTCAGTCAGTGCTGGATAAACCAGGTTGCATTAATATGGTAATGGAAAAATCCTACCAAGAATTAACGTGATAGCGAGTTAAGAAAAAACAACAAACTCCACAGCTGTAACTGCAGATTTTGTATAGGTTGAAATTGGACCCAATGTTTTTTCACATACTAGAAGGCTGTGAATTCACAAGGAGGAAAGTCTGGTTTTAAGGTACCTAACAGCTGATCAGTGGCATGATGCTGCATGATGCAAAATGTGAAGCATTAATATATCCTCATGCTGCTTATCCAAAATTGCTCGAAAAGTCCAGGAAGCTTTATGGAAATTGCACAGGGCTCACATTATCATGGCAGATGGAGAGAGGGCTTAAATGCTACATATGTACTATGGCAAAGTCAGTGGAAGTGTGACATTGTGCTCATACACTACAGATTGAATTTGTACTGCCGGGTGATCTGAGCATGCATGTAATAAATCTGGAACCGCAGCCCGAAGACTCTGATACTGTTTTATTTTTAAGGGAATTTGTGGTCTTAACAGTAATTTGAGTTTTGTACTAAATTGCCTACTGCTATGGAGTTTACTGTGCTAGAACCTGCTGACTTTTTAAGCTATAGACTGAACTACAAAGTATGTCACCTCTAGCTTGGAAGATGGAGTTTCTTGGAAAGCCTTCAATTCATTTCTATATTGCCACAGTTCAAACACAGAAAATTATTCTTCCTAAGGTAGGGGACAGAGATCTTCTTGATCTGCCTTTGCTTTCTGTTAATGTTCTAAAGACGGTAGTAATTTTAAATTGGCATTCGCATGTTTCCCTCTGTGTCTCTAATAATGAATCCAGTTAGTTTTGAATGATAAATATAGTGGAACAGGGACTGTAATTAGAGCGAGGTATCTTTCCTGTCATGATGCCTGTTGGAGCGCTGCATCTCGTTTCCGCTGCTGAGTTTATACTGCAGTGTGACAGCAAAGGGCATTTTGTCTATTATCTGGTGGCTTACGAAGTTTTAAATACCTCTTGTACCATCTCTGGAGGGGGTGCCACCTAAGCCACTTTGTCTCAGTTTTCCTATATGACAGCAAATAAATCCTCTAAAGTAATGGAAAGAAACTGTCTGTGCCCAGGAGGACAGAAATGTCTGTTTCTTCAGTGTGAAGTTCATGTGTTTTGTCACTGGGTGCACAGAAATCCCTTTGCTCTTCTGCTTTCGCTGCCTAACTTCAACCTGTGATATCTGATAGATCAGGATGTCTGGGATGAAAATAGGCTGTGTCTTTTCAGAATTGGGAAGGGTGCTACACTCCTTCCCTTTGCTACTGCTTTCTCCCTGGCTTATCTTAGTCATCGCGAGGCTCCACTTAGTAGTAAATAGCTCAAGGTAAATGTCCAGCAAAGGCCAACAGAGGAGGAAAGATGCTTCCCTGAATGAGGGAGAGCACGGGAAGAGGAGAAGCCGCTTCCATGCTGGCCAGTGGGAGGCAGGGTATGGGGAGGGAGAAACCTGGCAGCGTTTGGTTTGTTTCCCCTTTCATTCTGTCCCCTGGTTTTCTTCAACAGTGACTGTCTGTCGTGCACCTGCCAGGCACTTCTACAGAGTGAAATAAGGGCAGAGACACTCCTCTAGTCATGGGCGGAACCATCTGGGGTGACACAGAGCCATGCAAGCTGTAGGCAAGACAACTCCCAACTTTTTCATCTTACATGTGTCACTGGGGCGTACCTTGAGGTCCCCTTGCGGCTCCAAAGAATCCTGTCACTTTTCAGTTACAAAATTTGTGGCAATTCAGAATATTTTAGGTAGGAAACCATTTCATTCCTAATATTATCTCAGAATAGAAATGGAATATGATACTTCCTTGTGTCCAGTGTTAGCTAGTTCATGAGTTTAAGATATGGAAGACAAATCAGCCTTGGATTTATTGATAGAAGCCACTGCTCTTTTCCCCTATATGGTACAGAATCAGGAGCACAATTATAACAGGATTAGCCAAGTGCATCCTGCAGGCTAGAGAAGGTATGATTTGGCCATTCTTGTTTTATAGCAGCTTTTATCCCTTTGTTCCTTTATGTTCTGTTCAAGTATCTTTCCTTGGCTACTTTAAGCAGAATACAAGCAAGCTGAATATTGGCAATGCCATTTTATGTAATCAAGGGTGGACTGCGAGCTGAGTAAGGTGGTGTATAATGCTGGAAACATTCATGTTGGTGTCTGAGTGCAGCATTGTTGTTGTTGGTGGTGGTATACTTTCTTGTGGCTAGAATTACCTGATCCTGGGAATGTTGTTTTTGTCTGGTAACGTATGTTTGTTGAAAGGAAGAGTCAGCTATTCCTCTGGATGAAATGCACAGTCAGTGTCGGAAGGACTTAGCAAAGTAAAAACAAATAGTAAGCATCTTTCTGTGAAGCTGTCAACATGAAAGGAAAAGGAAGTTCCCTTACACTTATTGTGGGCTAAGAATAACTAAATCAGATATTACTACAGAACTGTTAACATTTGACATGTAACACCCTGTGCTAATGGTCTCTAAACTGCAGTGTAGACAAAATGAGATTTGCCTGCATGAAATAAGTAGGGAAGTGGGATTTGAAGATAGTCAATCCTTGCCTCTCCTTGAACCTCCTGAGAAGCAGTGCTTTTTGAAGAAATCCCAATGAGGTCACAGTGACACTGATCTCCCCCCCCCCGCCAAGTCTGTTGGTTGGGAGTGTTCTCAGTTTGTCCTTAACCTACAGCTGGGGCACCTGTATCCCAAAGGTAGAGGAAGAATTGGTTTCTGAAAATATGGATATGTGGTGTTGCAGGCTGCTTCTGGCAAAGTTGACTGCTACGTGACATCTGATGGGATGCTCAGAAGTGTTTGTGCATGTGTGTGTGCCTGGATTTGCAGCAGCAGTTACGACTTAGCAAAATGGATGTTGGGGGCTGCAGGCCACTTCCAGTGCTGATTCAGAACCCGTATTTAAGGGCTCAAAGCTCTTGGAAGGCGTGAGAGGAAGAAGTGCTGTGGGGATATTGCTGTTTGAGTGACCAGTATGACAAGCAACTTAGGGATTTAAGTTCCTGTTTGGGGATTTAAATTTGTATTGTACGCGTTTTGATAATATTCCTTTTGTTTCCCATGCGTTACTGACAGGGTAAGGAGAGAAGACAACTCGGTTCTTAATTTTCTTGGCCCATGTGAATACCTTTGCCTGTATAGGATGTATAACTGTCATGTTTTTTTGTGATTACGGTGTGTGGTGTGACTCAGTAAAAATAAAAGATGTTGCCACCACAAACTGATCAAGAGCAGATTGATGCAAAGGGAATTTATGTACTTGAGATTTAACTTAGTTAATCCTATAGATGCAGCCAAGTTGTCAGGATAGCTACGAAACACCTCCCACAGTTCTTGTTTTTCTTTTATAATTCCATTTACCACCCACAAACCAGGAATACCAAGACCTGCTTATCACACTCAGCCTCTGGAAAGTATCAAGAGGATTAGTATGAATTTGTAGAGGTCCGTTGCAATGGGAGCAGCTGTATGAAAGTGCTGAGAACAAACTAGTCACGAAAAGCCAAGGTCTGAGCATGTTACTAAAGTTAACTCATGGGTAGCGCCAAGTCTAAAGCTCTCTGTTGCCTTCAAGCTGCAGTGTGAGAAGTTTGGGTTTCCCGTTAGTGATTATGACCTAGATATCACAATAAGCATTAGGACCTCCTGGTGCTGATATGATCCTACCACAGCTTGTAAAACCTTCATACATTCTTTGGGTCTGTTACGACATGTTGGTCTAAAATTTAAAATAAAAGGTCTAAATTTGTTTCTTCTATTTCTTAGAAAGTTCAAATAGATCAAGCAGTTTTCATTCTGCTGCTCTGTCAAGAAGCTTAGAGATCCGAGGGCAATACAGATGGAGGTGCAGCCTGCATGTGGTTCTGGTAGTTCTCAGAATCAGTTTAATGAAAACGCATGGTGAGTGTTGAATGTACTGATTAAAGTCATTTAGAGTGAGTTGCATGTGCACTTCAGCTCACAATTGCACTGATTGAGACTTAAATGTAACTCTGCAAGACTCTATCTTGAAAGTCTAATTAAGGAAATAGCAAGGCTGAAGGGAACATTTTGTGATTTATTGATTTATTTAAAAAGAAAGGACCCTTATGTGATTTCCTGTAGAGTTGTTAATGATTTTACAGGCTTTTGGGTGGTGGGGTTTTTTTTGTGGGTTTTTTTGTTTGTTTTTTTGTGGGTTTTTTGTTTGTTTTTTGTTTGTTTGGTGTTTTTTTGGTGGGTTTTTTTGTGTGTGTGTGTGTGGGGTTTGTTTGTTTGTTTGTTTTGGATATCATTTATTTATTTGCTTGCTTCCTATTTTCAAAGCAGACAGATTTATCTTGTTTGTCATCATTAAGTTCCCGGTCATGGGTGTTTCCTAATCAGTATTTTGGGGTCTCTTGCCCTTGAACCAGTGGTACTGCCAACCCCAAACCTGCAAAGTCCCAGGTTGCATGGGCATTGTAAATGGTAGCTTTGGGGTTGGCTTTTATTTTTTTTTGCCCCTTTTAGGATTCACTTTTAAGCTCTTCCATGCTGCCATGACAGTTGAGGCTATATAAAAATAAGGACAGCGCTTTGCGTTAGGAGCATATACTTAACCACAAATGCCGAGTCTTTTAGTACTCCTGCCTGCAATGAGTCTTCATAATACAGGGAATTACCAGATGGTCCTAATTAAAACTTGGTATCTAGAGTAGATCCTAGCTAAAAAGAGATACTTCTATGAGGTCCTTGTATCGGGAAACCTGGAAGCCCAGTCAGATGATAGTCCAGTATTACAGAATTCCCGTGGGTCCTGCATTCCTGAAAAATGAGGAATTGTCATTAAAGAGGTGTTGAAATCATCTCGGAGTGGCTTAGTTATAGCATGGGAAGGAAATTATGGTATTTCTATAAAGTTGGTAATGTTTTAACTGTTTGTCTTCAGACTGTTTGTCTACCAAAACAAATCTGCTCTTCTGCTTTCCTTTATAAAGTGCTGGATGAACTCACAGGTTTGCAGCAGTGAGGGATAAAGTCTTAGTGTTGATGACATTCAGTGTGATTCATGTTCAGTAGTTGCACGAAGCAGTCTCAGAGCAGGGGATAGTTACAGTAGGTGTCCATTTTGTCCCAAAGAAAAGTACTGCCTGGAACAGACCCAGTACAAAGGAATTCTCTTTGGCAGGCCCTACCTATGGATCTATATTCACAGACCGCTGCCTGATCTTCCACAGGTTTGTGGGGCAGCTGAAGGAAATCCCTTTGCTTTCTGATACTATGAAATAGAACTGGATAGTGTTACAAATTCAGAGCAGGCTTAAAGATTTCATAACACGAAAATTACGGAAAAGCAACTTATGCAAGGTCAAGGCTGGCTTTATAGCTCACAGGGGAGTGAAGAGGGCTATGACCTGGAAGCATGCTGTGTAAAGCATGTCTACTATTTTAAAGTCATCTGCATCTTGATACACCAATATATGTCACTATTATTTCAGTCTTGATTATTCAAGAAGACACAAATGAATTAAGTTGCCACTTGCCATTGTTTTTCCATTGCCTAAAGCAGATGAAATGAGCTTGTGTTACAAAGCTTGTATCATGCCTGTTTTGGAACTGATTGCTGGAGTGCCACATTTATATTAGTTCACTGCACCCAGTTGTGCTCAGAATTTATAGATAATTGGCTGGGCTTTCAAAGCTCTCTAAAAATATCTGTGCACAGTTTTAGTTCAGAGTTTTCTGTGATTGCTAAGTGACCTTTTGTTTGGAAAATCCAACCACACATTCCTAATAACATATGTTCAACATTGGATAGGAAGAGAAATAATGCCTATGTTAGTATTTGGGTTATTTAATAGCGCTTAATATCTTTATTGACACTGGAGAGATGTAGCAGCAGTCTGCTTTGTGTACATGCATGCAGATTGCAATTAAGCTTCTGCCTTTCCTGTTGGTCTCCACAAAATGAACAATGCCTTTCTTCACTCTTGAGCACATTCCCACAGATTTAAAGATGTAGGTTTTATATCAAGCCTTGAGAATATGCCTGCTCAGGACATCATAACTCCTGCTCCAGGATAGCAACCAGACATGGTTGAGTGGCTGAGCAGTGGTGTTAATACTTCCGTGATAGCTCACTGCTCCATTTTTTTCATGGGTATCAGTGAAGGGGAAGCCTGAGGTACAGGGGATGCTGTTTTCTGGGCAGACCTTTCATTGACACACAATATATTTTCCGTGCAAGCTGATCAATGGTTATATTGAGGCAAATGGATAGTGTAATGTTTCATGTATAAATGCAAAGGAGGATAGAAGCCCAGATGTCTTGTCTTGTCTGCTTTACCACTGGCATATTGATTTATTTTGTAGCTGTTAAAGCCTCCCCCCAAGCTTCCTCTCCTGCTTTCAGTCTCCCATTTATTTCTTTTACTCAAACAGCAATTAAAACTGCAGGATTTGTTGACACAAATGTTTGGCACTGATATGCAAGGCTTGTTTAGAGTTCAATTTCCTGATTTTTTTTCTCTGTTCTTTTCGTAAAAATCTGGTGGGGTTCTGTGTCTTCCCTTTTTCTTTTTAGATCATATTTCAGGTACAGTTTAGCTAGGAAAACAATTGAAAGAACCCTTCTTCTAAAGACTCATGTCTTCCTAGGTAATGGAGATAACTCCAGAAAAAATTCAAACTCTTCTTAAACGGCCTGTCAACTGGAGAGTATACAACTGTGCTCCCCCCTTGCATTCCTGTAGGCAGGAACACATTAGACAAATTAGAAGAGTAAGAATCAAATATTTGCCTTTCTACTTGTTTATTCTGTTCTATTTTCCGTTTGTGTTCTGTTGACTCTCTATCAGAAAAATTCTGGCGTAGGTCCAACCCAGCCAAGCTGTATGTACTGGCTGTTGACTGGGAATAAATTTGTTCGATAGGGAGGCAGATTATGAGAAATGACTTCTCTTGCATGGATAATAGTATAACTGCAGTTAATGCTTCAGGGTGTTCGCAGTCCCAAACAGACTGGTATTCCTCAGGAGACTTGCAGAGAGATACTGAAGGCAAAGAAGACTAATCTCAGTTTAGTGAAATTTTATGTGCATGATGGCTCTGTTTTGTGCCTTGCACATTTATGAAAGTATAGCTTGATCTAGTCACTATGCAGGGTGTCCCAACAAATAAGATAAGTGTCCAAAAAGGATGGGGTTTGTGTGTTCATGGGGAAAAACAGCAATCACCACTTGCTTTTAGTTTTAACTCTCGATAGAGAGTTCACAGGAATCAGTTGTTAGGAGAGGTTAGTTTGCTGCTAGCCAACTGATGTTCAGTATAAATCATCCTGTTTACCAGCATCTTGCATATGCTTCTGGCTGTGTTTCTAAGTGGGTGACTTTGGGTGGACCAACCTGTCCAGAAAAGGAAGACTTTACTTCCCCAGTAAGAGGTGGCTGTACATAAATGACCCAGACTTTCTGTCTGCCAGTAGTCTGTCTGGGACGTGTCTGGTTTGGGATAAATAATGAATGCCTTTAGGGAGAGCATGTGGTGGGGAATGTTTGATGCAATGTAGAGAAGGCTGTAGGATATGCCTGGAGTATGCAAAAGGAATGGAGATATACTGAAGAAAATAGCTAGGTATTCAGCTGCCAGAGAGGAAAGATCCTACCAGAACAAGATAAACAGCTTTCTGAGCTCAGTTAGCTGCACCACCTGCGCTAGTTGGTAATAAAGACTATACATCATCTTCATAAACCACTGCTCCTCAGAAGAACTGAGTATTTGCATCCAAGCTCTTCCAAGGGACTTGGATTGAAAATTGTCTTACTTGTAACAATTGAAACCCCCTCCATGATCCACACTTGACAACAAAACATTTGATCTGGGATTGAATAAGAAGCTTCAGTCAAATCAAAACCAAATGTCATCTTTACATTGTTCTGAAAATTAATCCTAAAACTATTTTTCGCCACCTTGAGACAAATGACTTGTATTATTAGAACAGAACTAGAGCTATTATTAGAGTATTGTTACTATTCCAACATATTTGCTCCCTCCTAGACTGACTGGTAAAAATCAATTGTTACGCAGTGTTGTCCGTCACTAGTGGCCATATAGTGGTGTCTAACTGAAAACTTCTGGTTTGACTGTATACAGTTCTTGGTCACTTTTCCATGTACAGAGGCAATGGGCTTGGAGCAGCTTTGTGAGTAACAATCAGTTGACTCATAACCAGAACAGCAGCCTCCAGCTCTGGGAAGGAAGCAGACATTGCAGATGATGGGAGGAGGCACTGGTATGAGACATGAGAGATCTGAGCCTTTGTAACACCTTAGAGCCTTCTACTGAAGACCAGTCCTGGCTGCCTTTGCAAATTACTGTGGCGCCTTTCAGGTGACATTGTGTCTGTCTCCCTGTAACCACTGGCATGGTCACCTTGCTGTTCAACTGTAAATCTGTGATTGGAGCACATCGGGTACGTGGCCATGAAAGAACTGCTAAGGCACCTTGTCTCTGCTTCTACAGCCATTTTTGTATAAAGAAAAGGTGCTGCTGTGACCTGCGCTAGGGGTTTCCCTTGGCTCATCCAGTCGGATATGTTTTGAGAAGTCCAGAAAACCATTGGCACCTGCGAGGAGATGGACTGGTCAGTATTGGACACAAAATCAAGGTGGGGGAGGTTTGCTCCCTGTTTCTTTCAGAGCTGTGATCAGAAGAGCTGTTTGTAGGGAGCCTGCGGACAGCACAGACTGTGCTATCATGGGCCTGCTTATCCAGCAGCACGTTGCTGTGCACGTTCAGTGATGCACAGCGCCCACCCAGTGCTTCATGCTGCAGCAGAGGCACAACCACCGCTTCACTGTTGGCTCTGAAAGACTGTCTTGCCATCTTCCCAAAATGCAACTCCCATGATTGCCAGGAACAGGGAGGACCTATTTGCCTGTTTGGTGACAGGAAAGGGAGTATATTAGTATAATATGTTACTCTGTAGTATAGCACACTATACCTGTCCTAACTCCAGGCCTGATGTACTTTAAGTTAGGAGCCTTATTCTTTCACCAAGTACAAAGTGAAACCAGCAAGAAATTTTGGATTTCCTTCATCCATTGGTATCCAGCTTGCATAATCCTTATGGTTAGTAGATGGATGATAGTGAATGCCTTCCCCAGCAGGCTGAGAGTGATTCTGAGTGGTCTCCTGCTCCTTCTTGAAGATGAACCAGAATTAGCCAAAGGCAAGGATCCGACTCCACCAAAGGCAGGCAAGATGGATCCTGACTCTGAAGCATTTAGGATGATGGAGGAAAATTGTCTTTGTTCCCTAGTTATCCTTTTTGTCTGTGGTGATTTATTAGTATGTAACATGAGCATATTCCAGCTTCAGCCTGCTGATCAGAGGACTTAGCTTGAGGCAAGTTCTCTTGTCTCTTCTCTGAATGGTTCTGTGATCTCTGCATGCCTGAGATACTCAGATCCAAGCAAGTGTTGTTACTTGATTTGGGCAAGAGGTGACTCACCAAATCTGTGATCTGGCCTAGAGGTGACTGGGATGGGACTTGGAAGATGCAGGTTCAGACTGAGCAGAGCCTAAAGTCCAAGGCCTCGCACCCTCTCTGGGGTGAACATGCTGTCCACAAGGGTATTGCCCCGAAGGTGGGGTTGCACACACATGCTGAGCCCCTACAGTTTCATGCTTTCCAGTTTCATGCTTTATATACCCGACTGATACTGGTAACAACGTGGTTGGGTCTTACTTGCCGAAATACTGAGGGGACTTGTCTGGCCAAGTTTCTTTGTGCTTTAGGAGTCAATTCGCCTTTCTCTGTTTACCATCACGATTCCACCCTCTTTCTAAATCTGTGGGTGGGTTTTTTTTAACCTTTTTCTAAATTGGTTTTCCACTTACAATGTAGATGGCTGATAATGCCAAGTCTGTTACTATATAGGTATCTTGCACAGACCAATTTGATGTATCCTGCAGGTGGCAAATTGAAAACTGCTGTTCTAGGGGAAGTCAGATCAATCAGGCCAGTTACTTATTGGGAGATTTATTTGCCAGTAACAAAGGAAAGATGGTAACTTCAGTATCTAACAGGTAGACCTGTTTCTCAAACTAGGTATTATCCCAAGTCCTCTGCTTAAAGGTTCAGGTCTATAATTTGTTTGCTGTACAAGAATGTGTTTGCTTCTTGAGTTTGTCTTGTTGATTGTTCTGAAAAACTGGACAAGATTTCACTGTAAGTTCAATGATGGAACAATGTTGTTTTTTTTCTTCAGAGAAACTTTTTTCCTCCCATTTGCTGGGCTCTGTCTATTTGATGCAGTTCTAAAATACTGTGTTTCTGTTTTGGTACATGCAAACGTTGACAGGACAAAGGAATTTGGAAATTTATCTTAACATCATTAAGAAATATTAGCAGGATTTGAAAAATAAGCATGGTTTAAAGTGTTTCTTTACTGAAGTTACTCACCTGATAATAAATTTTGCATATTTTATCAATTAGCAACTAATCATGATACAAGTGGTATGTAAGTTCTCTCCCTTTTTTCCTTTCTTCCTTTCTCCTACCACCTCTTAGGCAGGAAGATCCACCAAGACCTTTTTTGCTGCACCCATGCTTGAGGAGCTCTGATGAAGAAGTAAGATTCCTGCAAAAATGTTCTCAAATTCTGGTGTATTGTCTCCTACCCTCAAAGGATGTCCAGTCTGTCAGCTTGCGCATAGTCCTTGCAGAAATACTTGCAACAAAAGGTAGATCAAAGATCAGAGATGATTAACCATTTGTACCTGTACAATATTAGTAATTACAGACTTCATTATGTATGACTTGATGCTCTGCTTTAAAATTCTGAAATTTAATTAGCCAGTAAGACACTTTCTATTCTCAAAATCAAGCATATACTTACTTGACTCTCCTGACTTGTTGCCAGGCTGTTAGCACCTTTCAGGATAAAACATAATTTGTCCATTCCTTTCTTCTACTTTTTTTTCATAAAGGAACACTTTTGCAGTATTCCATGGCTTTATTTTTTAGTGATTATATTAATAATTCTGGTCTTTTATATTTTATTCAGGTATGTAGAATCCATAGACTTAAGGATCTCATTTTATCTGAATCATGATACCAGATTTAATTTTTTTTTAATTTTGATTTATCCAGTGTGGTTTTTTTAATTGAGGGTTTTCTGGTTTGCTTTTTATTTTATCAGCTACACTTTAATCTGATTATAAATACACTAATAATTTTTTTATGTCACTGAAGTAAAATTCAGAAATTATGATATCTCAAGTATACTAAGTGATTCAGTTTATTTTTAATGTTCACTTATAGTGGCTGTAATGTCTTAGCCTTCAAGGCATACAGCAGAAAAAATAAAAACACTTGGAATTTTCCAAATGGAGCTCAGCTTTGTCCATGTATGTCAATTTGTGTAATAGATAAAACTGTTTATTCTAGAAGTTACATCCAATCTCAAATGTACTATGTAGTCTAGAAGACTGGTTTTGGGTTTTTATCAACTTGCATATTTCTTTTTGCCTTTTAGCTGCAATTTTCTTTTGCAGGACAACAGTTATTCGTTAGCATAAGGATTTTGTTTTAAAATATTTTTCCTCTCCAGTACTGAAACCAGTGGTGGAACTGCTGAGTGATCCAGATTATATTAACCGAATGCTACTCAGCCAGCTGGAGTACAGAGAACAGATGAGTGAGCATCAGAAGAAAGACTACACATATGCTCCTTCTTACGAGGAGTTCATCAAGCTCATTAACAGCAGCTCTGATGTTGAGTTCCTGAAACAACTGAGGTATTTAATATTTCGCTGTAGCTTGTACAAAACTAAACATGTTTCTTTTGCCAGCCCATCATTGAGATTTGAAGGAGCTGTAATTTTCTCTTCCCCTTCCCCTTCCCCTT
>VZTL01071220.1:46991-70229 GCA_013400535.1 Scopus umbretta | reverse complement strand
TGCTTGAATTAAGAGACAATAAGGCAAATCATAAAATTTTGTTTCAGACTGAACCAGTAAACTTGTGTGCAGAAGACACTGTCCATGTGACCTCTCTCTTCCTGGAAGGTGACTTTGTGTGTCCACTTAAGCAGGACACATGGTGAAAGGACAACAGTCCCACTGGGGAGGACGAGCTAGGCTCTGGTGCTTCATGGGATTGATAACTGGGATTATGAGGCCAGGAAGGAGCATGTGGTAGTTTGCCTAAGCTCTGAAGGCTTTGCATCTTGTAGCATCTGGGCAACCTTTGAGAGGATACTAGAAAGGAGCTTGCGACCTTCCATGTGTGTCATGTCTGGTCATGGTCGTATGAGCACCAAGAAAATATGAGAGAGCGCTCCAGGAGGCAAAACATAACGTTTTGATAGGAAAGGTTGGTAAAGACTGGGAACACCATTAGAGCATTCAAGAAATGCTTGTCCCAGACAAGCAGAGAAATAATGTGTATCAAAGGAAGTGGTGTGGGAATAAGGGATTATTCAGACTCTTTAGAAACAGGAGAGACGTTAAGAATGAATGGAAGGGATGGTGTCTTCTGAAATGGGGGCAACCAAGCTAGTGTCACTGGGAATGAAAACATGTACTAGGGGAGTCCTTAGAATTATTTGAGATGAGGACCTGGAGAAGAACACACTTGTCTTGATTACAGGTTCCCCAGCATGAAGAGCTCTGTGCCCTCATGGCAGGATAGGACAGCTTCCAGTGAAGTTCAGGTTGTAAATAAAATAGAGCAGTCTAAGCAAATTCACAGTTAAGGCATGTGCAGATGGGCAGCTAGACCAAGACCAAAAGTATCTGTGCCTTTCTATAAATACTAAATGTATATAAAATATACATTTTGTATGTGGAGGACGGGTGAATTGTAATGTACTGGCCTCTCAGAAATCTTACTGAATAAAACTAAACAGTACAAAGCTGTACTATCAGGATACTTATTATGTAGAAATGACGAGAATAGATTTTGCCGTTGGAGGAGTGACTCACAGTCTGTTGGAAATCAGAGTCCAATAAGATAAATCAGTTATCTGTATCATCATTTACCACCCACTCTCTATGGGTTGAAAGTTGCCATGCCAAATCAAGAAAAACATTATAATAAGCTTACTCTGTAAAGCAGCTGACCATGGCAGTGACAATATCTGTGAAATACTATCAGAAGTAATGGAAAGTTAGTATACAAGAAAAGAGACTGGAGAAGATTTGTCCTAGTTAGGATATAAAGAACAAATTTTAGTCAACATTTTTAAACAAACCAATAAAAGGGAAAGATGCTCTTGACTGACTTTGTTTAAACAATAGCTGTTGTGCTGAAGAGTTGCTTGGCAGTAGTGACCGTTGCATGGTCAAATTCAGTACTTTTGTAGGAATAATAACATTAAGAAAACCCCAAAGACCATGACAATATTTTTCTTTAAAAAGCAGTTTAAATAACATTAAAGGAGCAGGTAAATGGGCTAAGAGTATAAGTAGCATCCCTGTAAATTGGAGAAAACATCTCTCATCAGTTCCCAAAATAAACCTCACCCAAAAAAAAGTTACTACAGTTCAACAGTGGAGTAAAGGGGACTATTAGAAATAAAAAGGTGTCCTTTAAAAGTGGAAAACATGCCTAAACAAAGAAAACAGAGAGGAATATAATTTCTTACAAGTTAAATGTAAAACTATGACAGCACAAACTAAAATAGTTTGAGGAGTGACTCACCAAAGACATGAAAACTAATAACAAAAGCTCTTCCAAATACAACAGGAGCTGGCAGTCTGCCTGTAAATGGTGGGCTCAGCAAATGACCAAGGTGTGAAAGGAGCAATCGAGGTCAGTAAGACCACTGTATAGCAGAGAGCAGAAGGCAATGGCTGCATAGAAAATAGGAAGTCCTTCAAGATTTGAGCCTGAGGAATGGCCTCTAATTTAATTGTTAATTGAAGAGCTTTTAAAACAGATCAATGAAATGAACAATAACAAATCACTAGGACAAATGATATTCACTCAAATGTTCTAAATTACTCTGATATGAAACTTTTGGGTTCAGTCGGCCTTGATCCCAGAGGAGGTAAATAATGTGGCACCGATATTAAAAAGGGTTACAGCAGGGATTAAAAAAAACCCACAGACTGCTCAAGTCTGGCTTCTGTACCAGGAAAAACTGAGAAGAAATTACAACAGATTTAGTGGCAGCATACATAAATACAACATATTGCGGATGTGTTAACAGGGCCTTTGTAAATTAAAGGCAGGCATCACAATCCCTGGAGTTCTTTGAAAGAATGAATAAGCATGTGGAGAAGTATGTGACACTTAATAGGGCGTATTTGGGGTTTTGAATGGATTTTGAAAAGGTCTCACCAAGGTATGAAGAAAAGAATAACTAAAAGTAGCCAATTTTCGCAACAGAAAATTTCCATGTTCCTTGTAATGATCCTTTTGGGGGGCCATCCTTGTAGGGTTTCTGGAGCAGGGGGAGCTGTGTTCTTCAACAGTCCTACCTGGAAAAAAAGAATTAACAGGGAGGGGAGGGATTTTGTTCATGCCAAAAAATCACTATGACAGTGATAACTAAAGCTTTTTGGTCCTTTGCAGAAGGATCTTGGGAGACTAGGCAGTACAGTAGCAGACGAAAGTCAATGTCAATATCCATAAATAATACAGGGGAAAATAATCTTGACCATTCATGTCTCTAGGTAGCTATGTTTTCTGTGGTTTCAGTATTCAGGAAAATTATTAATAAAATCTTTGTTGCTGGTTTTCCAGAAATATCAGACCAGTACTAGAAGTCCTATAAATGACAAAGAGAAATGTTTGGAGTTATTTAGAAAAATTGAGAACAAAACAAACAGCTTATGCCACTGCAGTATATACAGGAGAGAGACAAAGATGTTGATATTCCTGTAGTGTTCCTGCGTCTTGGCTGCTGCATGCAGGACTGCTCATGCAATTTAAAAAAAGATGTATTAGAAGCAGAGGAGACATAGGAAAGAGCAGTAAGAACAGCTAGAGGTGTGAGAAGTCTCTTTTTTACAGAGAAGTCTAAATAAAGTAGTGCTCCTCAGCCTTGAAAACTGAAGCAGCATTTGACAGAGGCTCATAAAGTCATGAGTCACATGGGAGAGGTGAATGGGAACTGATTATTCCCTCCTCCTTGTAACACAAGAACTAGGGGTGCTAAAGAAACTGAAAGGATACTAGCATAGAGTAATAGTACTTTTTCATTATTATATTGTGAAAGTGATGATGAATACTGGAAATGGCAAAATGAAATAAATTTAAGATAGGATCAGTCAAAATCCTGTAGGATCCATTCATCAGAGGCAACTAAACGCAATGGCCTATGTGGGCTTGGAGGTTGACTCAAGTCCCTAAATTGTTGACGGTCAGAAACTGGAAGACTGTGACCATTCTGTGCATGGCCTGCATCTTGTTTCTGTTAAGTATCTGCTTTTGGACAGTGTTGCAGGTAAACTGCTGGGCTCAATAAAGCTTCGCTTTACCTGCACCACCATTTTTGTATCCCTTTTCCACTAAGGTTGAATATGCTTAATTCCAAATTTTGTTTCTTACTTTGTACCATCTCTCAGTTCTCTTTTTGAAGTATTCTTTTTCCTTTGTCTAGATTTGTGTGAGCTTTTGGCCCAACTGCAAGTACACAGCTTTCCCTGCTTCATGTGCAAGTTTCTGCATCCTGAGCCTATGGATCCCTTTTCATGTGTGGAGATCAGCATTGTGTGTTTTCTTTTAAAAATTGCAAAATTTCAGCCAGATTCACAAAATCAGTTGATTTATAAGCCCTGACTTAACAATGCTTGTAAACACAGGATTAACTTCAAGCATTTGCTTAAGTTCTGTGGATCTCAAGCACATGTTTCAGTGCTTTGCCAGATAAAAATAGAAGCATGATTTAACAGTAGGCCTGACTTTCCATTGTGCTATTTTAGTTTTATGCTGATTTAACTCCAGCTAACTCAGCCAGGATACAGGACTTAGTTTGGAGAAGACAGCTTTGGCCTGAAAACAAGATATTCCAAACCCTAGAACTGGAAGAAGTTCTCTAGGACTGAAGATTTACAAGAAAGGGTGTGATGGTAGAATGTAGGCTGCTCCTTCTGGATTCATGGTGTGAGTTTGCGTTTCATGCTGGAATTGCACAACACCCAGATACAAGTGGGTGTCTGGCCATGCTGACAATGTTAAAAGCATCCAGATGTGAATGGTTTTGGCTATGGAAACTTTTGTGCTTTAAGTGTGCTAGGGCAATTTTCTTGGGAGAATATTTGGACTTCTTCCTCTGGTGAGATTGTTTCAGCATAATTTAAAATGTTGAGAGAAGTAGTTATTTGCCTATAGTAAAATCTATAGATCTGCCCCTTGAAAGCTAATTACAGGCCATTTCACCTGGATTTCCTAAAATGTAAACAGATGTTAGGAGAGAGAAAGAAGTACTGCCCCTGTTTTGAACTGAATTCAAAATCAAGGAATTTCGGCAGTGTTTGAGAGGAATAGCAGAATATAGTAAATATTATGCTAGAAAGATGAGATGCTGTACCCCAGATTTGATAGCAGTCCAGAGGCATGTAAATGAGACAGGAGACTGGATTCTTTGATTTCTAATGTTGAATGCTCTTAAATCATAGAATCACCAGACTGATTTTACTTGTACTACAATTCACCCAGCAGTTTGAAAAGGAGACATCAAACAGACTCTTCATAAAATGAGAATAGTGGCCGTAGAATTTGAAAGGCTACTGACTTGAAATGGTTGAGAACTCCTAGTTTTGGGTCATCTTACTGAACATATTTCTTTGTTCTGAGTTGGTTATTTAGTCAGAGAAAGGAGAAGGCATGAGAAATCCCTTGAATTGTTTGAAGGAAGGATTGGTCCTGCTCCACTGATACCCTCGGTCTACAGATGTCCCTGATGAGACCTTCACTGAACACCAGGCAAAGAATTGCAGTGGAAGTTGCAGTGCGCTCTGGCAGGTAAGGGAAATGATGAATCAGAACAGCAGGTGAAACCCATAGGAACCTGAAGGATAATGGTCCTGTCTTGAATCTGAGTTGCTGAACTGCCTCATGTTTAAAATTTCTTGTGTCTCGTGATAGAAAAAACAACTGAGACAGCTTCCTTGTGAACCTTGCAGTCATGTGACAATGATCAAAAGTCATGTCAAAAAAAGAAAACTGACAGGGAACACAGAGTAGAATTTGAAATGCTATGCAAGTGGCTGTTTATTGGAAATTTTTGCCTCTAACTCTAATGTAGCCTGAAAAGGTCACTAATGAGTAACTTGTGTGTATTCCTCTAAAATGAAAATAGGTATGTGATGTTATGGAAAAATTAAAGGAATATCTATATCTTTGAGTTGCATGTGTGGCTTACCCATTCACATTTGTACTGAAGTCTTTCAGGACTGCTAAGTTTAGTTTCCTTTTTGGGCTGGGGAAAGGAAAACTAATGCCAGATTGTGTGGGCAGCTCTGGACTGATGTGAGTGAAACATCAAAACTCATCAATATCTGCAGATGTTTTCTTGACAGCACTAGAAAATGACATGGCTAAAGCCCCAGGGTGCTGGGATAAATGTTTTTGCCAGCCCATATGGGAAGAGAGGTAGATCTCAGGACGTGTTGGGTCCAGAGGCAGGAATAGCCACCTGCATGGAGATGTGTGGAAGCTTTGTTTTTCCATTCTGACATAGGAATGCTGAAATAGCGTATTTCACCACAATAATAAAGCCAGTCCAGTTTTGAAATGGGTTTCTGGTATCTTCTGGAAATCTTATGAAAAAGCAGTGCAGACTCTGCATACCAATGTGAAATGGGTGGAGAGATACAATGGCTCAAAGCAGCCTTGCCTTTAATGGGTACCTTGCCTGGATATACTACATAAACTTTAGAAATATAGACTTATCTTGCAGTTCCATGCACAAATAGGCATGCGTCCTGTCTCTGAACGTAGCAGAGATACAGCCTGGGTCAAGGAAGCAGAGAAAGTCTGGTTCACTGGGACCCCAAGTTGGGTTTTAGGAACATGGGGCTCCATTCCTCATTTTGTTACAAAGTTATGACATGGCTTTCAGCTGGTTCTGCCAGTTTATGTTCAGGTACATATGTATAATACTATAGGCTAAGCTATTTGTGCATCTGAAAATATATAGGGAAGCGTGTTCTCCCACTGTTGCAGAGAAGCAGTGAAAGGATTCCTTAATTCAGTTATGCCACCACTTTGGTTTTGGGACTGGGATCTCAGCCATAGAAAAGCGCTCTCCTGGAAACAGCAAGCAAATAGTGGGTTGTCCCCTCTAGCTGCTGACCGCAGAACACCCCCAAGTCCTGGTGCAAGGAAGTGTTTCACGTGAACAGTTGCATCTCCCGGAGCATATATATACATATGCACATGCTCTCTCTGGGTTTTTACCACCTGAGCATAAAACATGAATTCTTTTCAGATGCAAAACCTCCGTGTGTCCATATCTGGTTTGCTGTGTACCTCACTAGGGGTGATATGGGTGCATAGATAATGGCTTCTTTCATAGTGTAGTTGTCCAGCTTCAATTTACTCTTCCTTTTCCCTTGTGCTGAATTACTAGTTAATGATGAAATAACCTCTGTTTTGCTCTCTCTCCATCCTAAATGTAAATCGACTTGCCACAACCTGCTACTCTTTAGAAATTACAAAGCCTCAGAAGATAATTTGTTGCTGGTGCTGATAGCATCTGTTTATTCTAATGCACCAGCCAGTTGGGCCGTGCTTGTCTGCAGATGGGGAGAAAATGACCTTCAGTAAAATTGCAAACTTAACAATTCTGAAGCAGCATCTCCCTCAGCAGCTAGCTGCTGGTGATCTAAAGTCTGTCTTTTCAGGGAGGCAGCAGTCAAACCAGTGCGAAGCAACTCTGCCATCAGCGAGGCAGAAGGTAACCTGCAGCCTTTTGGAGAGTAAGGATATATTGGAACACTCACAGTACAGTTGTGGCCTGAAAAAATCCTGTGCACCAGATCTTTTCAGAATGCTTGGATTCCTTGCTTTCATAAGCATGACAACTGCCTCTGCTCCTTTGCCCACAAATGTCCAATTAGAGTTTAGTTCTGGTGCCCCACAGAGGTCTGATTAGCGCACTGTCACTCAGAAAATCAGTTAAATGAAGAAAATAATAGAGTTTAAACTAAATAATCCATAGGAATTCAATTGGTTGACTGGTTGTGATAGAATTGACCATAGTGGCACAAAAAGAGCCTCCTTTGAATCTTATAAATAAACAGAGGATGAAAGTTTTCTCTGGATAATGCAATAATTTTCACTTCAGTGGTACTTGGGAGTATGTTAACAATCAGGTTCTAAAGTTACATATGCAAATAATTGGGTTTTTCTAACCTAAATCCTAGAGTTGCAATGCTGAAGAGCTCCCTAGTTCTTTTATTTTGATTTCCAATAGCACTACAACACTGGGGAAGTTCTAGAGATAAAAGAAATCTAATTTTAGATCAATATTTTAAATAGAGTGCTATGAGTATTAATAATTAAAATTATGTCACAGTTTAACCCCAGCCGGCAGCTAAACACCACGCAACCGTTCACTCACTCCCCTTGGGTGGGATATAGGAGAGAACTGGAATAGTAAAAGTGAGAAGACTCGTGGGTTGAGATAAAGACAGTTTAATAGGTAAAGCAAAAGCTGCACGTGCAAGCAAAGCAAAACAAGGGAATCATTCACTCCTTCCCATGGGCAGGCAGGCATTCAGCCATCCCCAGGAAAGCAAGGGCTCCATCATGCATAATAATTACTTGGGAAGACAAAATGCCATCACTCTGAACATGTTCCCCCCTTCCTTCTTCTTTCCCCAGCCTTATATGCTGAGCGTGATGCCATATGGCATGGAATATCCCTTTGGTCAGTCGGGGTCAGCTGTCCCAGCTGTATCCCCTCCCAGCTTCTTGTGCCCCCCCAGCCTGCTCGCCGGTGGGGTGGGGTGAGACCAGAAAAGGCCTGGACTCTGTGTAAGCGCTGCTCAGCAGTAACTAAACCATCCCTGTGTTAACAACGTTGTTTTCAGCACAAATCCAAAACAGAGGCCCATACTAGCTACGATGATGAAAATTAACTCTATCCCAGCCAAAACCAGCACACATTAATATTAATTAATTCAAGGAAATTCCAGGAGAATCATACAATGAATGACATACTAAAGAAATGTAACACAATGAAGAGGCATCTAGTACTGATTTTTTGGAAAATAACTTTGGTGAACCTCAGTTGGAGTTAAAAAAAAATCTGGTTAACTGTTATATTAATGTTGATGTAAGAATTTTCTATAGGAATTTAATTTGCTTCTATACTTATTCATTCATAAACTCAGATGGTACGCTATCAAATAGGAAATGGTACATGGATTCTGACTGTTTCAGTTACAGATCTTAAAGTGGGATTTGTAAATAGATTTGAAGTGTAAACACATCAAATAGCTAGGTTCCTAGTGTGATCTTGCCAGTCATCCAGTCATTGCTTTAGTTGTTTAATGGTGTGGCAGTGACTGGAAGGAAACATTAACTCCACACTGCTGATGTTAGCAGATGACAGAAAGACAGGCTTAGCATAGTTTGGATCCCTTGATAGAATGGAAATAACAAATAATTTTGTTTTTCAGGATGCTACAGGTAAAGGAAATTAAAACTCTGAGATTTATGTACCAGATGGAATAAACTGTGTCAAGAAACAGGAATCTGGAACAGGATTGAGGGTTTGAATGGATAATTGGCTGAATGTCATCTCTCACTCCAGTGCTGTGGCCAAAGGGGCTAAAACAATCCTTGGATCCTTCCTAACGCCTGCTTGATATTCCCTGCTTATATACCCAGGGATCATTTTACTGCTGTATTTGGCATTGGTGCAACTGCTTCGGGAACACTCCATCCAGCTGTGGTACCCACAATTAAAGAAGGATGTTGAAAAACTGGAGATCTTTCAGAGAAGAGCCACAAGAATGACTGAAGGCTTGGAAAACATGCCTTACAGTGGAGCCCATCTCCTTAGCTTACCAAACAGCAAGTCAAGAAAAGTGTGGTTTTCAAGCACGCTGTATAAGGAAGAGAAATTCAGAAACAGAAGCTCCTTTGGGCAATAGTACAATAGGAATTGGTAGTCAGAAGTTGGATGAGTTCATACTGTATATAAGTCTTCAACTTTTAGCAGCGGAAACTATTCTTGGAGCAAAACTCAGGGCTGTGATTTATTCTGTCACTGGCAAGTAGAGGTTGGATACTTTTTCCACCAGTTATGCTCTGGTTCATGCAGGTGTTCTTTCAGAGCAGCCTTGTTGCTGGTGTCCTTTCAGAAGTCAAACCTAGCTGACCATGGCTGTCCTGTCTGGCTTTGTTAATTTATAAATCAGAGTTCTCCAAATTGTTCATTATCTAGATATACAAAATCCTTCAGATACAAATTCTGCTGTCTAATCTGGATCCTAGACTCCATTCTCCAACTTCACCATAGGACTGGATAGGAAAAGCAAGAATTTGTGGAAGTATTTGTATGAGAGATTTTGTTTGATCATATGAAAAACTTAGGGACTAAATGTTAATTTTTAAAACCATTTCTTCATTTTTTTTTTCCAATTCTCCTATCAACATACAGCCTTGGGCAGGGCAGGAGGTTTTGAATGAACAGTTAGAGTCAGGCTCCTTTTCTCAAAGGCTTGAAGTCATAGTCTGGCAGAAGGACCACTAACAATTTTTAAATGGACCAGGGAGAGCAAGGAAGAGAGGAACCATGTGCCTGGTTCCAGGACCTACCCCTGATGTTCCCTCTAACAAAGCCTAAACTTGCAATTTTGACTATTGGTCAGTCTGTGCAGTGACCTATGGCCTTGACTATTATCCTGCCTTCCTCTCTAAGGAGGTGTTTTCTCCTGGGCAGCACAAAAGCACATTAGCAATGGCACAGTGAGGAAGTCTGCCTTTCTGCTGACCACACTATGTATGCCCTGTAAGGAGGAAGTCTGCCCAAAATCTTCCCCAGCCCTTAAAAACAGAAATGGGCATGGCACATCTCAGCATTCACTGAATTGGGATTGAATCCAAATATTCTTTAAATATGAATAAACCTCAAGTTTGGAGGACATCTAAGCCTTAAATATGGGTTCTTTCCATTTTAGAACACTACTGTCTGGTCTGCTTCTCTAGGACCTCTTAAAAGTCTTCAAATCAAACAAGATCTGTGGTTTTCCCCACTTCCCTACCAGGCTGCTTTGATTTCTGAATCTTTGAGTTTAGCAAAGAGAGGCCACTTTGCTTCCTTTTACAGAAGGGTGCTGTCACCGGGATGATATGAAGCAAGGAAATTTTGAAGCCTTGATCTGAAATTTTTTTTTCACTTTTTTTTTTTCTTATTTTCATGTCAATATGCTTTCTCCAGAAGTTCCTTTATAAGACTCAGACTCTGCTATGATTGAAGTTGACTCTGTACTCAGTTTTCCCCTTTTTTATTGGACAAACTATCTTCCTTTTCCTTTTCTTTACCTAGGCTGTGGAGAGAGTGCAGAACAAGGACTCAGCACCTGGCTGTGCTGGTTGTGGTCCTGCACCAGCCCTTCCATGCTAACACAGGGCTCTTGGCCTGTTTTGGATATCAGAATAATTGTGGTTATTCAATTGCCTGGGCAAACCTGGTCTTTTGAAATCCTCCCCCTCCCCCAGGGAACCGTAAGGGCTACTTGTTATTAATTTTTTTTCTCTTTAAATCCCCAATATAGAACCATTTCTATGAATGCTTAAGGAGGGAATACACCCCTTTTCAAGGCAGCACACAGCTTTTTCATGATGGAGATCGCGGCTGTGCCTGTATTGGGAAGCATCCGTAAAACAGCAGTGGTGAGCTCTCTTTGCTGGCTCTCTGGCGAGGGATGAAATTCATTCTCTGAGCATGTTTTTTTCATGGGATTTTCTTCCCTAATGCATGTAAGTATTGGTCAGCTGTAAATGCTCCATCCTATTCACAGAAATTAGTCCAAACCAGGACCCCAGACTAATGTGGAAACTGTCCAGGGCACATGCTGTGCCAAGGTTTTGGAGGAGTTCAGCTGTGAATTTGGTGTTTGCAGTTTCTGTGCTTGTGCTAGGTGCTCTAACCCACTGTCAGTCATCTGTGCCATTGCTATAACAGCATTGTAACAGCATTTGCTCTTGGGTTGCAAAAACTGGGGTGTACACCAAATTATCTGTGTCCTCTTCCATGTCCTTTTTGTTTTGAAACCTATTTTAAAGTAAAAATCCAGCAGCTTTGCAATGTGGTAACGAAATGCTCTTTACCAACGTAAGGTGCTATATGAATGTGGTAGAGGTGTAGATCCCTAGTTCATCTGAAGGCATTTAGTCATGACTGTAAATGGATACGAGTATTTTTGTTATTGGCGGTTTATGAATATTCAGGATAGATTATGGGATGATTACATTTAATACATTTGTGGATCAACAGTAGAAATATCATTAATGATACCTTTTAAGGCATCTCCTGTTCTTTAAAGAAGTGCCTTTGGTTTGGATCAGCTGGAGACCTCTGGAACAACTCAATGATAAAACTGGAAATAAATTTTCCCTTCTCCAATGTACTGTCAATATTGGGTCTCTTTAGTCAAGGAAAAGATTGCTGTTGAAATTAACTTTGTGAGGATCCAACCGAAGCAAAAAATAATACTGAAATATGTCATGCTAAATCTTATAAGGCAAACATTCTTCCTGGAGATATTCTGGAAAGGCATTTCACTTGGAACAAAATAATGAGGTGGGGAAGAATAATAAAAAATTCTTTCTGTTTTCTGGATGTTGTAATTTTTTTTGTAAGATAAATGTATTGTATTATTGGATTGAAGAAAGCCTTGTTTTTATAAGGATCAGAGTAAAGCTATGTGTTAACTTGGGATTTCCATGCTTTCAAGACCCATAGTTGTATTTCTCTGAGTTTCCAGAAAAAAGAGATGAATGACTGTGCTTGTTCTCTGGGATAACATGTCTTTCAGAAACCCTATATTCTCCCTCAAAAGAGGCCCCACATGGTAAATTTTACCTCTTCACCCAAACTCTCTTTGCCAGTAAGCCTTCCAGCTCCAAGCTGTTCTGTTTGTGTTCAGAGAGCAAAGGGTGAATCACCGTCTTAATTAAGGTCAGTGTGTGATATCTTTGCTATTCTTCCAGCTATTCTCGGCTGGTGAATAAAGAGTTAAAAATAGGACATAGACTCTCCACTCCTGTAGTCTTTGGTGATTGCCCGGTTTACGGGAAGGTTCTAAAAATTCTTGGTGATAGTGTGTTTTGATTAAGATTCACATTTCCATCCAGATTTTTCTTTAAAAGGCTGAGTAGGTTGAATACAGACCACAAAATCAGTTGAATTGTCATGTTTGCCTAGCACATCATTCAGAATAGAAGGGATGTCAGACCATTGGTCGCACTGGAATGTTTTTCAGCCTAACTCTGTGAGTTGATAGATGTTCACGGCTTTAGTGCCCCTCGGTAGGTTTGTTTGAGTCTAAAATACATAGGTAGAAATATCTCAAATCAAATCATTTTCTCAGGCTTTAGCTGGAACAGCAGTTGAAAGTCAGGGTCAGGAACTTAAAAAAGAAAAAGATGGGGACAGAGGAAAGAGGGAAGTGGGTTCTACATCATTACAGAATTTTCTCCTAATAACTTGTATGAGTTTCACTGCATGCCCCAGGGCAAAGAATTTTCTACTCAGGCTGCAGGAGGGAGTGTTGAAGTGTTGGGAGAGGCAGGATGAGAAAGCAGCTACGTTGCTTAGGCAGTTGTTCTTAGAAAAGCATCGTTGGCAAACTAGCACAATAATTCTGCAAAAGAAAAAAAATCTTGCCCAGGAAGGAGAATTTTGCTGACAAGGTGTTAAGAAAAGAAGTATCTGCTTTTATTTCATTCTGTTCTCTGAAGGGATTTAGCATTTTGCTGTGTAGCGCTTTCATACCAAACTAACTTTCAAAGTAAATCCAGTTCCTCTGCCAACATACTTTTTAAAGGTGCAACACAAATCTCTTTTCAAACTCCATCTTGTTTGAAATATATAAAATTTTTTAGGTTTTTTTTCTGGCTTAAAGTGAGAGGCTGAGTTTTGAGGGCTGTAAAAATGGTGGTAACATGGTTGAATCCTACAGGACTCAGCCATGGAAAAAAGTTGCTAACATGAGGTTGTGTGTGGCTTCCCCCAGGATCAGAAGAGAGATTTCACACAGGTTCCTTAGTACTGCTTAGAGGCTGATCTCTGTGTTCATCCCTCTATGCCAGAGACACAGTCCATGAGCAGAGCTGGGGAGTGTGTACTCTCTCTGTTAGTGCTCCAACTGGATCATTGGCATCAGGTTTTTAAGGCATATTACGGCAGTGCTAAAAAATAGTGTTATCAGATTACCAAAGTGCTTGGATTCAGCTTGTTGGTGTGGCCTTTCAGTAAGTTTGGAATGGGAATAGAAAAGAAGAAAATAGTTTTGGCCTGTTTTCATCCCAAGTTGTCTGTCACCATTCAGAGACTGTTCCACAGATGTGAGCATCTCTCTCACGGGGAAGAAGGGTGAAGGAGAAGGGTATTTTTTGTATTCAGCTTGTATTGATATCAGAGCATTGTAGTTATTCCCCCATCAAGGCACACTAAGTAGGGACGCCTCACAGGATGATATAAGCGCTCTATTTTATGACCTGAACGTAAAACCTGTATTAGTTTCAACCTGCTTCTGGTTACATGTGTCTAATGCTAAATTACCTCTTTTATGTGGTTTGTGTATTACACACTAACCTCAGATTGCTTTCATGTGTTCAGCTTTCAGGAGTTCAAGAGTTTTGCAGGAAGAGCAGCAAAATGTGTTTTTGTCAATCTCTTTAGTTTTTGGGCCAAGCTGGGTTTCTAATGGCAATTTGAACAGCAGTGACTGCCTGGAAGAGCAGGTGTAAACAGTTTGCATGGTGCAGACGTGAGTTCACATGCGTGGCAGGCGACTACCAGGGGAACCCATTTGGGAAGAACTGTATTGGTGAGGGTCAAAGGCTAGAACAGTGCAGTGACAAGCAGACCAGGATGGATTGGGAAGTAGCATTATGGAGTCCTTATTTTCTTAAGAAGCCATGCTTCTAGAGATGTAGATGTGAGTGTATAAATGATAGACCTAGCAATGGTTCATGCTCAGCAATGCTGTGCCACAATGGGGGACTGGACTGACACCTCTAGTGCTGCTGTGCTCACTTCTTGCTGAGCTGCCTGAGGCTGAATTGGGTTTTTAGAATAAAACTGGTGTTTTCTAAACTAGTATTAGATGCCTTGGAAAATGTTTTGGCTGAGTGACCCCACAGCTAGGGTTAGTACCAGCATGGCAATACTCATGGAGACTTTGTGCTTGTCATGGTGCCACGTGGATTGCCTAATCTCCTGCCTTTAGAGCCAAATATCAAAAGTCCCTTATTCTACCTGGGCCCATAGTGGTCTTCCAGAGACTACCCATGTGAAGGATGAAGTTACAGGGGGTTGTATTAATGCACATGGTGAGGCAGGAGAAAGAAGATTGTGTTATGGTGGGGCAGCACAGTGGTTACAGAAAGGTTTGGGGAGAGGAGTGGAGGCATGCCAGCATGCTGGGGCCATGTGCAGGGGATGCTCCTCCCAGGCTGCCCGTGGCCAGGGGCTTCCCCTGTGATGGATGCGATAGCATGGGCTGGCAGACAGCGTGCTCCCCATGGCCTGTCTTCCTCTCCCTTGCACAAAACAGGGATTCAAGGAGCAAGGCAGCGGGATGCCCTGAATGTCCCCGCTTGCAGCACCCGCTTCATTCCTCCATGGAGGAAGAGGTGGGATCACTCCTTCTGCCTCTTCCCGAGTGGGATGATAACTGCATGAGTCACTTGCGGCACAATATGGACCCTGTTTCTTTGGAAACAGTGCCCAACTAGCAGCTGCACAGCTCAGCACATCTCTGACACATCTTCTGGAATAGGGCAGGGCACCTTCCTAACTGAAGCATTTAAGGGCAAGGCTTAAGTGTGCTCTAATTTTGCAAATGGTTCTCGCCTGAGAGCAGGATGCAATGAGTAGGGGAGGGTGGGGATGCTGTGGATCCATTTCCCTCATTCTTGATGTCCACTTAGTGCCTGCAAAGTGTTTACTTCTGAGCTTACAGGGAAAGCCACAGGAGCACTGAGCTCTCTACAAGAGACATTAGTTGTAACACAGAGGGAGATCTTGGTTTGTTGGTCACTGGTGTCTCAGCAGGCTTTCAAAAGCTGAGGATTATTCCTGAAATCTCCACTTGAGTCTCAGCACTTTTGCTGTGGGAAGCTGCCTTGCTCCTGCTTAAGTCTTCTCTGGTCTTCATTTTTAATGCAACTCCTGAGATTCTCAAATATCTTCCAGACCAACACTTTCCTTTCCTCACAGAGGTCTACCCTTCCCTTGAGTCTTTGGAAAACACTACCCCAAAGCCATTTGCTTGGGCTGAGTGACATGCTGGGCAGTTAATGAACCAGCACAGCTGTGTCGAAGCATCTCAGCAATGAATACAGGCTAAAATAGAAGCCACAAGCGGGAAACATGCTAACCCTTCCTGTGCCAGAGACAAAATCCAGGGAATGCTGGGCTGGATTGCTGGCTTTTCACGCCTCTCATTAATTAAATCCTAGTCTGTAGTCCACTTGTCTTCTCTGTCCGAGCTGGTGTCTTCTTAAAAGCTTTATGGGGGCATTTCCATTGGGACATCTTCCAGTAACAACAGAAACCCTCATGCATCACGTTTAAGGCAGACACATGTAATTAGGCTGTTTTTTGGAAGGTTGGTTTGCTACAGGCAAATGGCCCATCACATTGTTTAAATGGCCAGCTTGTCTAGTTTTTAACCTCACAAAGATTTTGTTACAGTTAATCCTTCCTGATGGTCCCTGCACCCTGTTCCAAGTGACTTAAATGATACAGCTTAAGTCTATTTAAAAGGAGGGGTGGAGTACTTGTCCCTCTCATTCCAGCAAAGAAACAAACCCAGGCCAGTCAAAAGGTTTCAAGTAAGATCGGGTGATACTCGAAATATGAAGATATTTGGTTTGTTTAAGAATCCAAATGTGTTGAGTGGAAGAAAGTTGTCTAGTTCTTGATCAATTTAACATTTGTGCAATGCTGCATGCAGAAGTGGGAGTAGTAACTATGTAGCCAGTTCTCTAAAATTTTATCCTGAATTTTGCAATGTGATGCTTTTGGAAAAAATAATCTGTTATTATGCAAGAAATCAAGTTCTCATTAAAAAAAAAAAAAAAGCAACATCCAAAATATGTTTCTAGCCCTTAGACTTATGTAGAGTGTGACCCAGGTACACCTCAAAGTAAAATAAAACAAAAAAACCCTCACCAAACCTTATGGTTTTGGAGTCAACCTCTGTACACTCATGTTCCATTTTGCATTTGACTTTTTTTGTTGTTGGCATTTCTGCAGTTATAAGTCAATGGATGCCCTGAACCAAAGATTTGATCTTTCTTGCCTGAGCTTGCCCCACAAAAGGCTATTGGCAATAAATGTTATCCCAAGTGACTGTGGTATAAGTAATGGCATTCCTTACCCAAAGATCAGCCCGAAAAAAATCACTCTCTGTTCATATTGGGAAAGAACTGCTGGGAGAGAAGGTGCAAATGACTCTTGTCTCTGCTTTCAGTGTCAGATACAGCTCACCTGTGCACTAAGAACCATATTCACCCAGAAGGATCTGAGCAATATTTAGTTCCTGATCCCTTCCTCTGTTTTGCTGGTGAAGCCCATGTCTGAGGCTGTGCTCAGACTACCTTCTCCTTCCTTTCCTATAAGCAAGTACTGAAATAGCAGCCTCCTTCCCAAGGGGAAACACATGGTGCCTTCCCCTCACTTGTCCTGGCAGTTCAGGCCAGCTGCGTGCAGCTGTGCACCATCCCAGCAGCAGAAGGTCTACACTTACTCTTCCTAAGCAAGGACCGATGCCTTGGGCCTAAGCCTGGCCAGCAGCCCCCAATATGGAGAGGCACAGAGGACACCAGACCCTGTATTTAATCCCACTCTTGGACCCACATTTTCATCAGCACCATCACTCCAGCATTGAACTGGAGAGGCTTCCACACAGAGAAAATTGTTATGTAAGCCCAGGCACTCCCTTCTTCACTGCCCACGAAAGGTGAGAGTCACTGGTGATCCTATGAGGAAAGAATGAAGCTCCTCTTTTAGTACTTCTCTTGTTTTCAAATATAGGTGGTAGAGGGTGGGAGGACTTGGAAATACATTGGTTCATCTGTATTTTTAACTAAGTGCTTTGCATTTTAGGCTTCCCTGTAAAATATAATGATAGATTTCTTCAATAATAATTACAGTGGGAAAAAAAGCTTCATCCAAGTTGCATAAGAGTAGCTTTATCCGGGCATGTGGTTTTATGAGTTTAATTGTGGATTATCTAGAAAAGACCACAAGCTTTTGTTTAGTGATAAGAAGGGTCAAAAAAAACTTGAAGAAAACCCAAACCATAAACCCCTCTGTGATGTTTTTGGGGGCTTTTTTTGTTCCACCACAGTACACTAGTGATTCTTACTGGAATCAGTGTGTGGCTCTCTTATCTTGCAGTGGGAAGATAGATAGTCCCTGGGGAAAGTAGTAAGCTGCCTGAGTATTTGAGTCAAGCGATGGAAAACATGGAGGGTGATTTTCAGAATTTCTGTCCATAATCCATCCTTAAATGTTCCCATAGTTCTGTTCAGTTTGAATTCCCTTAATTGCATGATGGATTTACAGTTGAACATTTCAGATATAATTACCTCCATTATCGAAAACAAAGGAGACACGTGCCAGTCTGAAAGAGTAAAGACATAGCCTCAAGGAAAGGGATTAGTTCATCTTGTCTCTTCCCCTCACACGTGCACATGCAGATACTTCTGCACAAATCCCTGTCTACCTACTTGTCAGTGGATTCATTGTCTCTTGACTTCCAGGGCTGCCCTTTCTTTGTGCCTCTGTGAAGGCTCTTAGTGGTTGAAAAGTTCTTTGATTAAGTTCATGGTCATCATTGTATACTCAGTTACCAAAAGAGGTGCAGCTATTTGAACTTTGATATATGTGGCAAGAGCAAAATAAGCTGTTTAACAGCGCTTCCCAAAGTTTGGAGAACTGGCAACCCACAGGCCATCAGACAAGAGCACCAGGGCACTCAATGAAATCACTGTATCTGGTTCATAGAGAATAGAGTTCTTCACGTGAATGCCCACTGTGTGAGGCAGTAAATCTCGTTCATTAGGTCCTCTCTTTGGAGTCCTTGTTGCATTTGGAACAGGCAACTTGTCTGCAGGATCTTCCAGACCTCCCTTGTTCTCTCACTGGAGATATCTCCTGAGTTGTCATTGAGACCTGTCTGCTCAAGGAATTGACTGCAAATGCAAGCAGGACTGGACTCCAAATTTCTGTTTGCATTTAGACATTTTTATGAAGACTATTCACTTACCACTATTCAGTCCTAAGCTATTTGAGCCCACTCCCAAAGACAAACATAATGATTGTTGCCCTTTGCTACAGATGGCCATCATTATGATTGGACCATGAGTAGTGAAAGTAAACAACAACAACAACAGAAGAGATATTATGGTGTCTTGGAATGTGTTAGATACAGGGTTTAGGTTTTCTTAACTCCTTTTAAGGTAAGAAGTGCTGGTACAACTGAGTGGTATTGTGACAAATGGCAGTGAGGTGTGTTTGTGTGTCTGTGTACATATGTATGTAGACACATAGTCAGCTTTTGAGAATGACACTGGAGAATAGACATATTATAGCAGGGTGGTGTCATTTTTCATATCAGCCTCGTTCATCTCTCTGTGTCCTGTGCCAGGAATAAAAGGTTGTGATGATGTTCAGTGGCACACAAGCAGCTACCTGATGGTCCTGTTGTGTACACACCCGCAAATGTTGCCCTGGAGACCATGTGGCAGCAAGGGAGGCATGCCTGTTTGCATCCAGATGCTGGGGGTTGCTTGGAGAAGCCCATACATCAGGCGGGTTAATTGGGAGCTTCTTCAATGCCTGCCCCCCTCATTGTGCTGCTCCTTGCTGTCTCTGCAGAGCTCCGAGAGGGGAGCAGCAGAGTTGCCAAAATGTACCAGAAGCAAAGGAGAGCTGGGGTTTGGGCACTGAGCAGAGTTGCCAAAACATACTGGAAGCAAAGAAGAGCTGGGCTTTGGGCACTGGTTTTTGCATGCAGTCCACACATGACTGTGTAAGACAGCCAGGAGTGAGGCCATGTGGTTCTCTGAGGGGGATTCATCCCACTGAATGTGGATGCAGCAACACCTACACATGAGCTGTCTAGACAGCCCTTCTAATAAGCAGAGAGCAAGAGATGTGTCTAGGGTCTGAGTCACCTTAACCTGACAGCCAAACAAGCCAGGATAATCTCCGCTAAAAATATGCCTATTTTTCTCCAGTTACTATGACATGAGCCCAGAGTGCTCAGGTTGGATGGAGATACCTGCAATGTAAGGCAAGCTGAATTCCTTTCCCTGTTCTTGTGTTGACTGTGGCCATGTAACAGTCAGATGAGAACAGATGAGAAAGCTGATTTGTTCTGCCTTTGTTCATGTCTTCCAGGTCTTCTGCTGTCTCTGGGGATGGGAAGGGAACAGCCAGCTATTAGCCAGTGCCCCATCCTGAATTTTTGTATCTCCCTCTTTGCCTTTTAATGAACTAGATAGCTAGAGATGTGCCTCAATGGTTAGTGCAACCAGCTTGGCACAGTGCTGAGCAATGATTGTCTTTCCTCTTTCTAGGATGACAGACTCTACTGAGAGCTACCATCAGTTACACGCAAAGTCCCCAAATCTCTTGGTGTCTCCTTTGCCCAATCATGAGACCATGCTACAACTGATTGTACTGGTCCCATGGTGAAGAAAAGCCCATAGAACCAGCCTTCAGTCACAGAGGGAGATTTTTAAGTGACTTTGAAGTGTGTGGCCAGGGGTCTGCATCTCTGTGCCACTTCCAGACCCTAGTGACAGACAGGGCCATTTAGCAGAGGGTCTTCCAGCCAGTCTGTTATAGCAGTGGTGCATAGACCAGGGGATGGATGCAAGAAGTCATCAAGAGTGAGGAGCTGCTTTAGTGAGTATGGTTGCACACATCTGAAACCTGTCCACTGCCTGTGATGTTAAGCCATTTTCTGAGCTTCTCTTCATTGTGTTGTGCTTTTTCTAGCCATCGTGTTTGTATAAAGCGTAAGGCTCTGGGGCAGAACTTTTCTTCCTTTGACACTCCTAATTCATTCTTGCAAGCTTACATTTGTTGTTGTTGTTTTTGCTGTTGTTGTTGCTGTTGTTGTTGAGTAACCACTAATAAATAATATTTTGGTCAAGGCTCTTAAAATGTGTAGCTGAACCTCAAAGCATCTCTGAGTTGTCTGTATCATAAGTACCATTGCTCCTGAATTCCAACTAGGGGAAACATGACGCAGACAGGGCATCTTTGAGTGAGACAAAAAATAAAAATTTGTGCTGTGTTGTATTTAGGGGGATTACACATTCCCTACCAGAAATCCTGCACACCTTGACGTAGACAAATTAAGAAAGGCCTGAGCAGACTAAAATAAAATACCTCCTTCATATAGAAAATACATTTAGGAAAGGAGATTTTTTTTTTTACCTTGTGCATCTTGTTTCAGTTTAAAGTTGAACAACCATCTTCCTTCTAGAGACACAGGGTTCCTCTAAGTTGCAGAACAAAAAATATCGCAGGGGAAAAAAAAAACCCAGCCCTTGAATTCCAAAAATACCATCTCCTTTCAAAGTAAGATTTATATGCAAGAAGACAATCCCTCTTACAGAATTTTTCCTGTTGCTTGGAGTCTACTCACTGGAAAAAAGCACACTATTTAAAAAGAAATTGGAAGAACAGCTTGGACACAGAGAAAGGAATGACCTGGACTCTTAAAAAACAGACAAGCTTTTCAGTAGCTTGGAGGTTGGAACAAGAAGCTAAAAGTCATGTAAGGCCAGTAAAGTTTGGGGCATTCTTGTTATCTAAAAAATAACCATTCTTGGCTTCTCTCATTAGTATCTCTGCTCAGGGTTTAAGCTAACTTTTGTGGGGAAGCTGGATGCAAATCTGCAATCTGTGGTGGTGAGTTTTCTTGAATCTGTAAAGGGTCAGAATGAGCGAATGGTTGTTATTTGAGGGCTGGTGTTCCTAAGCCCTCTTTGTCTGGGATCCAGACAAGCCTTCCTGTTGAGAAACACTGGCCTACTTCTTCAGTGCAAGACAAACAACATACCAGCTCCTACTCTATCTAGCAGGACAGTGGAAGTAATGAGCTATTTCCATTTAATGCTACAAGGAGAAGTAGCGCAGCTCCTCTCTCTTTCCCTCTCATTCCTTGGTTTTACTAAGACAGTTCTGGCTCTTGCAAAATTCTAGGAGGTGATGTGGGGGCTTATTGCAAGGAAAAGGTTTGGTTTTGCTCTCAGACTGTGGCTCCTGAGGATTAAGTATTCCCTGGTCAGAGCTGAGGATGCCCATTTGGGAACCTGTGCACCTCCAGGATGGAAATGATGGGCACCACCAGCTATATTCAGGGTCACAACTTCATCTGCAAGGTGAGCAGAAAGTATGTGGGAATGCTTTTTAGCATTTCCTAAAAAAAAAAAATACCCCAACACAAACAAACAAACAAAAAAAACCCCCACAAAACCAAAACTGCCAGGCCCCCCCCAAAAAAAAAACCCAACAAAACAAACAAACAATCCAAACAGAGGCATATGTGTTTCATTTAAAACAAACACGCCCGGATAAAAAAAAAACAAAACATCTCTTTGGAACAGAATAGATCAAGGACTTGGTTTTCGTGCAATATGGCAGCACAGCACTGCATAGAAATGCTGCTTTGGCATGCTGGTAAGGGTCTAAGCTGTATTCTGAGGAACACTTTCTTTGCTGTGTCCCTTGGGGGCACTGTCTAGGAAATGGGGAAAGGGATACAGAAGATGTCTTGTGACATCTTTGAAACTGGTAGTTTGTGGCTGGAAGTTGGGCTGCTTTTTGCAACTTTGTCCAAGATGTCAAGGGGCTGCTTAAGAAACTCCAAAATCCCTAGTACCAGCTATTACAATGGCTCTCCCTGTGTTCCACCACAGATGCCCTGCACAGGGGCAAAAGCAGATGGAGAGACTGCCTTCAGTAGTTTTTGGTTTTATTCTTTCTTTTGGGTTGTTTTCTTTATGGTGTTTGAATGGAATATGGGATAGTCCTTTCATCTCCTGCTGCTTATATGCCCTTGCAACACTTTAAAGGGGTCAACAAACTGCCTGTATAGGAACATGTGTGTATATAAAGCCCATATATTCTACTGATGACTATATAGGCTATTATATAGACATTTAATAATTGTATCACATGTCTAGTTTTCTGTGCGTGAAAAGCATAGAGGTACCTATCAACAGATATAAATGCATACTAAAATGCTGTGATGTGGTAGAAGGGCTCTTAGCAGGAGATGTGTGGGAAGTGCTCTTTGTTATGACTGTACCAACCTTGACTAGCCCAACTGTGATGAACCCAAGCTGAAGAAACCTTTGTATCACATAGTATTTTCCATTTAATTATATATATTTGTACATCTGGGCGTGTGTGTGTGTGGACAAGTGAGATCATCCATTCCTTTGAGACTTTTGTACTATCCAGAACATTTTTCCTCTCCCTAGCTCCTTTCCAGGAGCTCAACAACAACAACAGAGCCAAGAGCCTTCCCTCTCATCTTGTGTCTGCAGTCCAGTGTCTGCTCTGGGTACCCTGGTGGTGTTAACTACAAGGACTGGTCCAGCTTGAGTCTGCTGCATTTCCAAGCTTCCAGATAACATGCAATGTTTTCAGGCCAGCCTGGCTGCTAGCCAGGTTCTCACCAGAACCAGGAAATGGGAACAAGGAAAATAAATGTTTTAAATTCTTTTTTTCTTTTTGTGTACCTGAATATGAGAGAAACATGACAAAGAAAAACTCTAGGTTTTGAGCCATCCGGCATCCCTTAGTGATGTGCATTCAAGGGTCTAGCTCACCTTTAATTCAAACAGATTTGTTCTATAGTTGTACTTGAAAAATTCTACTTTAATACTTGCTTAGAAATTTTGGGGTTAGTTTTGGTTGCTTTTTATAGAGGTGGGTTGGTTTGTGCAGTTCTTTTTTTTTTTTTTTT
>VZTL01071220.1:0-46960 GCA_013400535.1 Scopus umbretta | reverse complement strand
TTTTTTAAATGGCATTATTATTTTTTCCTTCCCGTATTTTCTTGGATCAGAAGGTTCATTGAGATGCCAAACTATGACTGGCTACAGATTCGGTACATCTTGTAACAATGCAGGCCATGACATGCCAGAGTGATGGAGCGTGGTATGTACAGTCCAGGAAAGATGTGACAGATTAACACTGCTGATAATGTTTGTAGCTCCGGATCTTCTACTGAAATCCCCTTCTTGCAGGTAGTTTAACTCTTAAGACACTGATATGGTGAGTACCTAAAGAAAACACATGCCTGCAGACAACGACAGCAGTGATGGACAGTTGGAGCATTTTGTGCTCCATCAGAACAATATTTCTTCAATGTAGAGCTGGGCAACAGTAGAAATGTGGGTTACTCTTTAGTAACAAGGGAACCATAATTTCTGCTTAATTTCTATGTAATTTCAGGCAGTGTGCTGGCTGGGATCTGCATCCTGGCCCCCTGCTTTCACAAGGAGTATGAGGAATATTCGGCAGCACCCACCACAACATGCTCCTCTGCAGTGTAAGGTGTGACAGCTCCAAAATACATCCCTCTTCCCTTGGTCGGAAGTGTCATGGCGGGGAAGGTTGTAGGAGTATGAGGAAAGAAAACAATTGATGTGGGGGGGAAAAATACCTTCCTCTTCCCTTTCATCTTCTCACACTTTCCCCACCTAGAAAGCACAAAGTGGTGTGCAACGCCTGCAAAACTTACATAGCATAGGCCAGGCTTTGCAAAGGTACTCTAGTTCTGTTTTGTGTTTTGGGATATAAACAGGTTATATTTATAGTTTTGCTTTGGATGGGGTGCTCATGACCCAGAGTCCTACAGCCCTGATCTACAGGCCAGCCCACAAGGGAAGGAGACAAGGCTGGATTATGGGATCATTAGTTCTTAATCTGAAACAAGAGGGATGTGCAGGATGAATAGGTGTCATTGCTGAGTATAATGGACCTTTCCAAAGGAACCTGCAGTCTTGTCTGATGTCTTAACCTTGTGGGAGGCAATGGAACTTGATTGCTGTACTCACTGGGCTCATGGTTTCCTTTGTAGTTTCTCTCTTTCACTCCCCAAAGATTTGTAACATCTGCTTGGATGAAATAAGAGACATAAGAAATAAGAGAAATAAGAGATGGTCTGAATGAATATCAGGATTGTTCACCTGCCCCTGAGGGCAGTTCTGGAGGACTTGGAAACTTATTCCTGCTCATCTGAGCAGTAGCAGGGCTCTCTTGGTGAACCTCCATTCCCTTTTTTACAACAGGAGGTACAAGCATTTTCCAAAATTTGAAGAGGAAATACATTTACAGCTCTCCCTTCATTACAATAACTAGTGGGAGGGAAGAAAGAAAATTCCTGCAACGATTGTTATTGAGTTGAAAAGAAAAATCTCCAGGCTGAAGGATGACCTAGGGGTTAGAAAGACAGTGATTTTCCACCTAGCATTGGACAGGCTCAGCACAGGCTCTGGGATGAATCCTTGATTTGGGATAGGAGCCCTGTTGTCCTGGTTTTAAATTATTTATCAGAGGCACACTCATCAACAACTACATCCAGAAATTGTGGTCTTATTAAAGTCGTAAGTAGAATTTGATGAATATTGCTTGGCAGGATCCGGAGATGGAAAAGAAAGGGGAGATCACCAGAAGCAGTCTTAATTCAAATAGCTGTGATTTTCTGGAAAAGAAAGGAGAGAAGGAAACTCTTGATACTTAATCATTTTTCTCTACCACTTCAACAGAGCCACTGGTACAGGGAAGCTAGAGCCCTGATTATTATTTGCAAACATTTATTAATATATGTATTTATTGTTTTCATGAAGCAGAATCTCCACATTAGGTTCTATCCCTTTCCATTTAGCTTCTTGATTATTGTGTCCATTTCTATGCTATTGGCTGCTGCATATAGTCCATCCATTCTTGCATCCATGCTGGAGAGCAAAGTTACTAAAAGATCAGCTACTGCACAGATTTATTGCACCTTATCTGTTCTGCTGTACCTAGCCACATGCATGCCCTGAGCCAGCAGCCCTCAAAAGGCAGCCTGTGCCACATTCAGCAAAGACTTAGCTGCCTCCTCTGGTCCCAGGACAAGAGCTGGCAAATGGGAAGTTACCTTATTGTAAGCGGTGTGCTCTAAAATTACACCCTAACTTACCTTGCGGTAACTTGCTTGTGTAGTCATGGCCTTAAGGTTTTTCTTTAGTATCCATGGCCACAACATCTAAGCATTTTATGGTACAGCATACACTAAAGATTAATTTCAAATTATTGAGAATATTTTCATGACTCAACAACTTTCTAATGACTGTGTACCTTATTAAAGTCTTGCAGCCCTTTAATAACAAAGTTTTCCCTGATCCCTTGGCATTTAAAAACCCTGTATAACTGAAATGAAATGCATAGCTGAAGTGTTTTTTTAGGACACTCGATTTAAAGTGAGCCCAAAGCAGTAAAGGACTCTTTGAACATCTCTGGAGTGGACGCTCCCAGAGCTGTCTGTATACAGTTTGAATTAATTATTCCCTTCATGGAAATTGTACAAGATGTCCCCCAGGCTCTTTTTGACTGCCTTGCTGCCCTTTTGTGATAATCCCTTGCTATCCTCTGGGCTTTCTGTGGTCCTAAACTTAACATATAAAGCTATTTTTATCTAGGGGCTAGGGTGTGATTAAATGAAGAGAATGTCTCTCAACATGACTTTGTGTTTGTGAGCCTTCCTTCAACTTGATTAGAAATGCTCAAACTTTCTTGCAAGCTGCCTTTGAGCATCCTCTGGTGAAATCGCTGTAGTTAAGAAGGATTTCTTCTCCCATGGGTCACAGAAGGCAGCAATCAGCCAGGAGCAAAAGGGAAGCTTGAAGACAGACTGGAGGCTTAGGGGGTGGAGCCTCTGGTCTCTATTCTTCAGTGCACCACTGCCACATGAAATGACCTTGGACAAGTCTTCTCAACACTCTTGGGTAATGTAGGTGTGACGCAAGCATTTCATCCCACAGCTATGCCAGAGCCGCACTGTATGCTTTTGCTGGGCTCAGCTCAACTCATTTAGCTGGGGTTTCAATAACACCTTAGGGAGACGGGTTCCCAACCCTCCATTAATTTTAAATGAAGACACAGGTGCCTGTAGATGTCTTGAAAAATCCAGCCCTTAAAGTTTTATGGAAAGGGTACAATGTACCAGGAGAAAAGAAGGATTTTGTTCATGTCATTGGTTGTGACAAGTCCTTAGCATGGAGGCAATTCACTGAAGCATTGCAAAGATCCCCTGTAACAAGCCCCACAACCTCTTATCTTTAATGACCATCAGCAGAGCACACAGCACAACTGCTTTGTACCAGAATGCCAGTTCAGTCTGCCAGCGGCTAGCAGCAGGTTACCGCCCTGCAAGAGCCTCGCTGTGCTCCTCCTGGCAGCAGGGCCACTTCTGAGAATTAAAAAAAAGTGTGCAGCTCTAGTTGTTTCATCATTTAAACATCAGTTGAGAAATAGCTTTTTCTAGACGTAAAAAAATCCCAAAAACCAAAACCACAAAACCACTGTACCCAGATTGGGACCCAGCCATGGCAGGGCTGCTGTTTGGGGTCAGCCAGATGGGTGTCCTCGGGCACTGCCAACTGTGCCCCAGCTGTGCTGGAGACCACACTGGCAGGTTTGCTGGCTCAGGTGAGCCTGGTCTTGATACTGCCTTGTACCCGCCTGGCCCAAGGCTTCACAGGGGTACTACAGAGACCTGTTAAAAGCTAGACTGGGACAAAGGCTGGCTTAGAGCCAATGTCAACTTGCTGGTGAGAGGGACAAAACACCTACAAGCTCCACAGAGCACCAAACACCAGTAGCACTGGGCAGGACCAGTGAGAGAAACGGTGGTTTGAGATGTTCTGGGCCCACGGGAGCTGTGGTCGGTCAGTTTGGGTCACAGGTAATGTGACCAGCGTTCTTTCAGGCCATCGTCCTTCTTATTTCAATGTAAACACTTCCCACCTGTCCCAAATATGCATGCCATTCTCCAAGACTTTCCAGCATTGCTTACATTTGCAGAACTTTATTCCCCACTCCCGCTCCCTGTGCCGCATCTGTTCCCATCACAGCTGTGGCCTCGCTGTTCTGTCTGGCTGACACCCCTGGCCCCCCTTCCCCCTCCAAAACACCTCCCCCTCCAAGATCAAAATACTCTGTTTTTATTTATTTACCCTGCAGCTGTCAGTGTTGTGTCTGGGTCAGGGCACTGCAACGTGGAGGGACACGCGATACGTGGAAAATCCTTAAAAGTGCCAATCCTGGTAGTAACCAACATACACACCATCAACAAATATATCCCTTGGCCCTTTGCTCCTTTGAAAACAACAGGTCCAGGCGAGGGAAGAAATTACATTCTGGGAGGCTGGTACAGACATCCTGGCCTGAACCAGTACTGGGTTTGCGTGTAGTCAGGGAGAAGAGGGAGGGCTGAAGAAAGGTGCTATTCCAGGGCTGCCCACCCCAATGTTTTTCAGCACTGCGCAGAAATGTGCAAGGCAAAGACATGGCTGTGAGACATTGGGCAATAGGTTTGTGGTTTGCTGTCTCTCCGCCCCACATACTGCTTTTTAAGATGAAGGGCAACACTATAAGCATTCCAAAGTGGAAGATGCTGTTGAGGAGCAGGAAGCATCCAGGATGGCGCATGGTGGCAAAGAAAGGCAGAGCCAGGAATGAGTCTGATTTTCTTCTCCTTCTCTGCTGATTTCAAGCTCAGTATCCAGACACCAGCTTCAGCGGAGGTGAGGCCTCAGCCCTGTTCAGCCACGGCATCCTATAAAGACAGGCTGGTACGTGGGCTCACCAGTGGACCTCTCATTCCTACACCAGTGCAAACCTTGCCCTGATGTAAAGGCAAAAGTCTGTACCCAAGTAAAGTGAATGTAACTATGATTTAGGGTTGGAGAGAAATAGGAAGAGCTTTTAAGTAGCCCGTGCCTAGTAAAATAGGAGCTTGCTGCTGACCAATGTTGATCGATGTAACACACTTTCTGTGTTTTCAGGAGGGCTTGAACAGTGGCTGGATGAATGGACTTGGTCAAAATTCCCTGCTGTGCTGGTGATACTGAAGTGCAGTGGCTCTTCTTCTTGTTGCCCAGCGGCCATATTGTGCAGGCACTTGTGCTGCTTCATGGAACAGACCTGCAGGACCAGATGCTGGTGGACATGTAGGATTCCCAGTCCCCCCTGCTCTGGGTGTGTGATATATAGTTGCTCTGAATACAGAGCAATGAGTTCAAATTGTCCATCTCACCTGTAAGGGGGTATTCAGAGGCTCTGCTGTCTTTAAGGAGCCTTTTGTTTCTGCACAGATGCTCAAGGAAGTTAAGTTAATGTTTCAGCAAACTCCAGATGTTGTGTGGTACCCCACACCCTGCTGCACTGCGCACAGAACATTTAGTTGGTTGCTCTGGGAGGCTGTTGTGGCCACATGGCCATTGGGAGCCAGAGATGGATTGGCTCAGGGCTACTGTGTGTCAGCAGCGATCATTTTTTTCAGTATGCTAGACCCTGTTTTTTAGGCAATCAATCACTTTGTATCCTCTGCCCCACCAAAATGCAAATGCCTTCTAAAAAAATAGCTGTAGTCTGCCCGCTGTGAGTGTGCTTAAAGACACCCATGTTACAGCTACACCACTAAACCAGGGCTGTGGTTTCCCGAATGCAAAAAGCTGGGTGCAGCTGAAGGCAGCGTTCCTCTGCAAACCCGGGTGTCCACCCCTGCCAGCAGCTGTGATTCAGGCTGAGGTAAGATGCACACCGTGGCAGCTGGGTGCCCGGCTGGAAACCAAGTCTTCTTCAGCTGCCAGCCACTGCCCCAGGCAGTGCCCAGGGCCAGAAGAACTGCTCTTTCCTCTGAACCTTCTCAGGGTGTGGGTGAAAGGGGCATCACTCTCCCCTCTCTAGCTCCAGGATGACATTGGAAAAGCTGGCATGGAGAAAGATTTTTTTTTTTTCCTCTCTCTTTCTCCTTTCCTGAGAATAACCAGTTTGTAGGTCTGTCAAAAATCAGAACAGCAAGTGAACAGAAACCCAGCTGAGGAAGGTGCTGGTAGCAGCATTGTGACTAGGTCACAGGTACCCTTGGTCAACCTCCTATCTGATAAGCATCACCTACCTTTTCGCTGGCACCATCCCAAGTGCTGCAAGGTGACTAACAGGTACCTCAACAAGAACCTTGCTGAACCTCTCCCTCGGACCTCCGGTAGGACATGCTTTTGGCACCCAGGCTTTTGGGAGAGGGGATGGAGATGAGTGGGCAGGCTGTAGCAAACAGTTCCAGGTAGGTGTTACAGAAGCTGCAGGATGTCTGAAGTCTGGCATCTGATGCGGGAATAGGATTGGGAGCCTGAATTAAAGTGTGTTCAATGGGGACGTGCTAGCTCCAGGCACCAAACTTGCATGTGCTAGTCAACTGAGTTGTCACACTGCTATCTCTTCAGCCAGGGGAGGGATGTGCAGGACCCTGAGGGCTGCAGAAGGCAGTGGGAGGACAGAGCCTGTGTCACACCCTTACTGCCATGCACTTCTCAATCTCTGCAGCTAATGCAACTCATTGAGAATCACAGCCCAGACCATGACCGACCTCCCTCCCTCCAGCTCTGCCTTTGTCCTCACAACCTGCAGGACTCACCTGTTTCTTGCATTGCTGCCTCTTTGACAGCTGCAGCCCCACATTTTGGGGCAGCTATTAGAAGCGAGATCTGCAGGTGATGAGAGGTGAGAGAGAGAAGATGACTTTTTTCTGGCAATTTGACTTCTTTCCCACCTGGTGTTGGATCCTTTCTCGAAGGCATCCTTTGAGAAGGTATTACCCCTCCCAGAAGGCACAGAAGGTTGTGATCTACGCTGATATTTATCTATTAGTGGTCTATGGTGTATCTAATTGATGAAAACAGCTACCGACAGCCTAGCAGTTTAAGCAGAAATAGATTGCCTGGAACTACAGGTTCACATCCCAGCAGTAATATTTCCAGTTCTTCAGATGGAGCTAAACTTGTAGCTAGCAGCTTGCTGGGTATTCAGAGATTGACATTAATGACATGTTATGCAAAAGTATCTCTTCCGGGACAGAATCTTATTCCTTCTAGTGCAGCAGATGCAGTTATTGCTGTCTTCCACCCCAGAAGTGGCTGCATGTCTGATTCTAGCTATGTATACAGCAGCTTGTGAAACATGCCAAGACTCTCCAGCATGTAAGGCATTGGAGAAATGTAAGGCAGGATCTGAGCTATGACAAGCAGAGAGCATGGCATCATATTCCATCATGCAGCAGGGGAAATAGGGATGTAAAATGTGTGCTTGAGTTGAATAAGTCATTTGGGCAAAATAAAGACTGAGGTGAACTTTAGTCTCCAAATTTGAACCAAAACTGGATCACAAGCTTTCTCACATTGGTGTGTCACAGTTACCTCATGAAATTACCCCACCTCTATTGCCACCGGCTGTTTTCTAGTGTAGGAGTTTAATTCATAGTTCCAGTCGCTGAAAAGCACCCAAAGATTGGGGCAGAGCAAACAGGAAATCTGGTAGCTCAGCTATGTCAGGGTGAGTCATTTCAATACTCTGTGCGTTGTAGAACCTCAGACCCCGATGATTGCTTTTCTTTTCTCTTTTGACCTCATGGGACTTTTTGTTTTGGACCTGCTCTGTGAGAAAGCATTTTAGATATGAACATTTTCTTAGGTCTTCTTGCTGCTTCACAATTAGTGGTTAACATGGTGCTGGAGAAACCCAGCAAAAATCCCTCTGGTTAGCCCAGTCTAACTTAATCTAGTCCAGCTGTAGCCCCTGAGCACCGAATTGCATTATCTAAAGATTTTTCAGGCCAAGTAGCACCTCATCCCACCCAGTGACCACCTCCACCTGGAGCAAACGGAAGGGGAGAGCCTCTGCAATGGGTGGATGATGTGTTTGGACTTAGTTTGTATCCATGGGGCAGAGACCCTGACTGCAAAGCAGGGGAAGTAACTACCTCTTCTCTTAAACAGGAGTTGCAGGATTGTTAGCCAGAGGACCTGGACTCTCCATCTCTTACTGTTTACAGTGGTGACCAGATACTGTTCAGCAGCACATATATGCAATCTGTTTCTCTTTGCTGTGAGGAAGGCCTGGTGGGTGCAGCGCTGGCCATGTGGAAGGGTATGCAGAAGGTGATCACTTTACTGTACTCTGTAGGGTGGGTGTGATTCCTTAAAACCATGCATGTAGCAGCACTGGCCTGTACCAGGGTTTCAGCTTGCAGACTGGAGCTACCATCCGGGTAGCCAGCATAGATAGTACTGGATGTGCAGACAGGACAGCTGGCTTCATGTGTGGCAGTAACCCAAGAGTTCACCAAGCTTCTCAGGAAGGATTTGCTGAACTCTCTGTTATGTGGCTGCATGGCTAGACAGTTCAAAGCTGCTTTGGCTACCCGTGCATCAGCTGTGCTTGATGCCTAGAGTCACTTGGGGATGATTCTTTGATTGTCAAAACATTTTGGTGTCAAGGGCCTCTCCACGCCCTCTGGTGTGATGTGATCCCTGATCAATAGATTGAGCTTGACAGTTTGGGAAGCACATCCCAGGGCTATTTAGACCTGCACAGAGAAACCACTGTGTTAAAATGATAGCTGGTGTGATGGTACCTGCTGGAGTGAACGGGGTGCTGGGTATGCGAGCTCTGAAGTAACAAGCAAGCATCTGAGCTCCTTCGTCTGCTGTGGCAAGTGATTGAGCTGAAGACAGCAGAGCAGACGTGCCTGTTCTACCAGGTCCTGGTGCTTTTGAAGATGACCAGAGTGACTGTTTCTTGTTTTGGGGTGGGTTTTGGTTTTGTTTTGTTTTGTTTTTTTTCCCTCCCCTCTGCTTTAGTTCTTTTAGAGTTTTGGTCTGGGCTTGCCCAGAAGCTTGGACACAGGCTTAGGTCCCTGGTGCTCAACCATGGCTCAGTGAGCGAAGTTCAACTGTTGCCGTGCTGGGGTTGGGCACAGTTTAGCTCCTGATGTGCATCCTGGAGGAGGAGCTCGCAGTGGGGCAAAACCTGCTTCTTCGCACAATTCCTGGGGGAGGAACAGCTGCGCCATGTGCAGGGTGCAGCCCACGCGAGTAATGAGTGGCAGAAGCTGACAAGTCTCGAGCCCTGGTGCTCTGTCCTCTCCAGCATCTGGTGCTGCAAAGGAGCACAGACACAGGCAGCAGCTGCTGACCTTCAAGGGTGCCCAGCTCCATAACTGACCTGGCAATCTCCCTGCTGGTCCCCACTCTGTGCTCATTGGGATATCACAGCCATTAGCAGCCCCAGTGACTGGTAGCAGCAGCATAGTGACTCAGCGGGCCTGGCCCTCCCTGCGCTAAATCCTGCTATCAAGCTGATGATCTGCTGGTAATTTTGCTCCAGCTGAGTGCTGTAGCTCTCACAGCATCCTGGTCTCCCTGCAGGCAGAAAGCTTAGCCCCAAATTACCCCACCCTTGCTATGTGTACCCACAGCCTCTGGCCACTCTCCAGCCCATTGTCTGTTTTGGAAACCAAAAACCTCTGCCCTAGTACCTAATTTCAGGAATTAGGCTCTGGAGGCCAGCGAGGTGCCATGGAGAGATGTGGGCAAGTGCATTTTTGTGGACGGCACAATGCTGAGGCCATTCCTTGTTAAGACAGGGAGGTGATGCTCACACTGCCCTGCTGAGCTCAGACATTATAGTTAATGCTGAGCAGCTTTTCTCTGAAAGGTCCCTTCTGGCCCTGTTGTGCACAGGCAAGGACATGGCACACCATGGCACAGCAGTGGGAGAGGGCCTTTAGAGCAGCTCCAAGGCACAGAATAGAAGCTGTGAAATGCAGATGTATATTGCTGCACTAGGACAAGCACAGGTCATGATCTTTCTTTGCTGTGCTGTCTTCTCTGTTCCTCTTCTCGCCCATATACCTCCATTTTCTTTTTCACCTCTGTCTCCTTTGTGATGTTATATGTGATACAGTGGCTTTGTTCAAAGAGGATGCTATAATGTAGGGCTGGGCTGAGAACTCAGTAGTTCATTTCATGCAGAACACTGAACAACTGCCAGTCTAGCCTGCTTAGGCACAGCAGAGGTGCAGAGAGATACTCTGATAACTTATTTCCTGGTCTGACTTGGGGGTTTGGGCATTCAGGTTGTACTGCACGATCAGTGGCATTTATGAAAAAAAAAAGAGTAAGAAATGAAATGTCTGTGCTTCTCCTGGTTCCTGGGAGGAACTCCATGTTGAGCTCCACATTGTTCCATGTTGAGCACCTGAGTGATTTACCAGTTTGGAGGGGGAGCCTTTCATGTTCTTGGAAAGGGAGTCCGAGTCATCTCCTCTGTTGGTGTGGAGCAAAAAGGGAAGTGAACAATGCTGAAGGTAGAAAGCTGTGCCACCAGCCCCAAGCCCTGCAGTGCCACTTCCAGTGGGACAGCAGGAGCCTCATGGGAAGGCTTTCTGCAGGAAGTGGGCAGAGATTTCTCTGTGCCCAGAGGAGAGGCATCCCTTATCCAGAAGGATAACAAAGCTATTAGCTAAGCTGAAAGGTTTGATTGATGTTATAAGAGCATCTTGGGGCTTGTTTAGAAACTTCTGGGGTTTATTTTAGCTGGGATTGTGAGACTCCTTAATAACGTATTTCTGCTTCACAGCAACCAGTAACACAGGAAAGCTAATATCCCTTTCATATGTGAATCCACAGAACAGGAGTAAAGTTAAGGATGATACAAACTATGTCTTCTTGCATAACCCCTTCCCGTGCCCCCTTTTGATTTAATTTAGATTATTATTTATTTCAGGATGACCAGTGTCCCACCTTGCCAGGGAGGTCAATGGAAGTTTAGCTGCCGACCTCATGAACAGGATTTCAACCCATGTCTGTGACTAGCGATGGAATGAAATCCACGGCTTGAAATAATTTAGCCAGCATATCCGATCAAATACAAACATCCTCCGTGCTTGAAAATAAATGAGGGTTGGAGCCAGCTTGCCTGCTGCAGAGGTTTGCAACATGTGTGATAGATTGATGAGCTGAGAACAAGCTGCCACTCTCCACCCCCATCGTCAGTGACTTTCTAGCCTGGGGAAGGGGACACTGAGGCCAGAGGTGAAGGATATACTTTCCAATAAGTGTTACAGTGGGAGGTGAGAAATATGAGCTCCCAGAGGAGGAGAAGGAAAAAAAGGCAGGCATGGTGCTCTGTTAAGCAGGGTACAGTTTAGACAGAGCAGCTGCTTGACAGGCTTCTGGCATGAGGGTCAGGGCAGGAGCAGCCCTGTGCTTGCAGCACCTGTTATTGAATGCTACCCGCAGGTACCAGGGCAGCACAGACCATGGTTTCTGGCTGATACAGTCTTTTTCCAGTCGTGTGTGAAGCTAAAGGGCCTACGAGATGAAAGGAGAGAGACAATGAAACAGCAGGTCTGCCCTCCATGAGATGCAGTAACACAGAAGGGCTTCCATCCAAGTGGCTTTTTGGGGTTAAAGCTGAAAATAAAGTCTGACTTTGAGTTCCATGGTTGCTGTTCAGTGATTTTTTTTAATTTTTTTTTTTAATTGGGAAATTCATGTTACTTGCCCTTTCCTTTTTTTCCCCCCATGGCATGCCAGCTCCAGAAGCACGGCAGAGGGTTCAGGCTCTCAGAGTAATTTGCTTCCCCTGATGCAGAGTAGCTGCACCATCAGCTGAATCAAGCTGTTGTGGTTGGAGTGGGAGAGTTGTGAGCCTATGGTTCAGCTGGGGAATGGTTATGCATTAAGCCAGGGCAAGTCAGTCACTTGCACTTCTCTGCCCCCATCTCAGTGTTCATTAAGGTCAAAGTTTTTTTACAAGGTAAAAAAAAAACCTTACCTTTTGCAAGGTAAGGTTTGAAAGGGCGAAACATGCATTGCCTGAAAGGGAAGAAACCAGAAAGACAAGGAAATCTTTAACTGATGATTTTGAGTACACATTATTTGTGATTGTTTGATTTTTATTTATTTTTTTTTTTAAATAACTGGGGCAAACCATACTTCAGAGAGACTTTGTGACACAAAGCATTTTCTAAATGGTGAGATAATGCTGTAGGGTTTACAACCAAAGAAGATACAAGAGACATCTCGGGAATGAGACCCTGCACTGAGCTGGGTGCTTAGTGGGTGAGAGATTTTGAATTTGGTGACATGTGCCATGTGCTTAAACACGTTGTGCTGGTGGACAGCTGGCAAGAGATGCTGCTACCAAGTGCAGAGCCAGCAGAGCCCACCAGGCCTGCACCCTGACAACACTGTGTTTCAGGTTGTCTTCTAAAATGTCCTCTATCAGCATGTGCTGGAGATGAACAACTGTGAATGGCAGGGGAAAACACTGTGCTGATCCTACTGAAAGTCACAGGTCAGCATCTCCTGCGTGTAGACTCAGATGGAGAAAGATGTCTTGAAATTTTCTCTTCCTTCCAAAGACAGAAGACAAATTAAGCTGATTTCATAATTTAAAGCAGCTTCTGGGGTGCTCTAATTATACATCTTCACCAGCACTACCTCTGAAACCCCAAACCCACACACTTTGAGTTATATGAGTAGCTCCTGCCTCCTACCGCCTGCCAGATGTGTCCTTTCACATCAGCCCCAGAGTTATCCTGCTGTGGAGTGGCTTTGCCCCGGCTGCTGTAAGGTCTCTTCACATCCAGAGAGTGAGAAAGAGGCACCCAAGGGACAGAAGTGCATCTTCCACCAGAAGAAGGGCTTATTATACCCATGGGACTCTCTGCTATGCAGGACCACACAAAACTGCTCTGCTCATTCCTTCAGCAGGAAGCAATAATGTAGAACAGCATGGCTTTACTTCCTTAGTGCCAAATCAGCTCCACCAGCTGTCTGTACCTAGGGGAATTTTCTAGAAGGTGTCTGAAGCTGCTGTGCCAGCGACTGGCCAGACTCTGATGGCTGTGAGAACCAGGCCCCTCTCCTGCTCTCTCGGACCAGTCTCTAGAAGCACATCCCTGTGAGATGAAAAGAGCCTCATCGCTGGAGCCCAACTCTTGCACAGAGGTATGGAAGCAATACTGGCTCTCCTAAAGCACTGTTACATCAGCTCCTTTGCAAGGAAACATGGAAGAGATTTATTTTTAAGCCAAATCTAATTAAAAAAAAAAAAAAAGAAAAGACAGAAAGGAAGTAGTTAAGGGCCTATTTTACTGTGCACTATTGAACTGTAAAGGATATAGAGTCTAAATGTTTCAGATGTTTTGAAAGCAGTCCCACGAAAAGCAAAAGCACTTCACAGAAATTTCTTTGATTTCTAGGTTGCTTCCTTGGTGTTGGTGTTAAACCAGAGGTCCTCGAGCTGAGGATCTTTCCTTTTCCCCTTCCCCCCACCCCCCACTGCCTTCTAACCACTGACAGTGGGTAAAAATATTCATGTTTCAGTCCAGTACCTTTATGTGTGTCTCACACTGGAGGGTTTTTTCCATTCCCCTGGGGTTGGGCAGGCCATGATTATCACTCTAATAGAGTTAATTAAGAGCCTTGAGGCCCTGACGTTTTGTTTTCTTTGGGACCAGACCTATGGATTGGGCCTCTAAGCTACCCACTCTGCCCCAAGCCTTTCCCTGAAAAAACAGCTAGGCAAAATCGAGCAACTGGCTTTTCAGGAGCTGCATGCACCCTCCTGCCTTAACGTGTACTAGGGGAGCAGATGCAGATATAGAAGTCTTCTCCTCCACAGTGCGTAGCCAAGCTCCATTGGCTGTGGTAAGCTCCCTGGGAATGGACAATGTGTACTGATCCTTGACTGTGAATTGGACTACAGCTCAAATACATAAAAATAACCCTAGGAATTTAATCAGCAAGACAAGGCACGTCCCCAAGAAGACCGTCTCCAGGATGGGCTTCATGCAGCAGTCTGCTCAGGGAGCAGGTGAAGGCCATGAGGTTGGGGCTATAATTGCTTATCATTAGTACCTGGGAGAGCCATCCCCCAAGTGAGTTTTCCCCCTTGCCACAGCCTCACGCAACTCAATGGGAATCTCTGAGATCAAGCAAGGACTTTCCTTTTTAATAAATGCAGGAGCATACGGTCACTCCCACATGTGGAATAAAATAATTAAAGGCTTTTATGTGGGAATCTTGCTGTCCTCTGGAGAGTTATAAAGATCAAAGACTTAAAACAGTGGCTAATTGCAGGTGAGGTTACTACTGTGAAACAATTAGCCAATGTGCATGCCTGTGAAAATGGAGAGGCTGCATTGCTAGTAAACTGAAGTGTCTGCCCTCAATTTTAGGGGATGTTAGCTATTCACTTGCTGAGTTATGATTCTTCTAAGTGACTGCTTTGAGTCCACAAAACCTAGTACTCCACTGGATCCTGTCAACTTCCTAGGCTTCTAGCTGGAATATGAGTCCAAAGAGCAAGCACAGAACTTCAGTGATGGGGAGAAAATCCTGAGGACAGACTATCATAGCATTCTGGAAAGGCAACTATGTTCTTTAGTCCATGAGAGCTGTTAATGTAGCAAAGAGGAAAAAGGAGATTTGAAACATATAATTGGGGGGTCTTGAAGCCTTTGTCTCAAATCTTTACAGGGCCATTCAGTAACTTGAAGGATGAGAGTAAACTATTGCTATGATTTGAAGCTGTCAAACCTACAAAACCAGGATGAGAACAAAGTTTTCCGTAAAGCTGAAGGCCCTCAAGGAGGTCTCAGAGCTGGGCAGTCACTCCTAGTTTGTTTACTAGTGCTGTGGAAACTATGATGAATTGTAGAAAAAAATGGCATTAAGAGTAGTTAAGAGGGGTTTCAAAGGGACGGAGTTTTGCTGGTAATTGAACAACATAAATGGCCTTGGGAATTCATGCCTGAGAAATGTGAGTCTGGAAAGGATGAGCAGAGCTGAACAAGGCCCAGCCAGGATACCTGATGTTCAGGAGACAAGGTCTGGGGCTGGCTCTGTGGTAAGCTCTCTCTGGCTGGAGGAACAGACCAAACATAAGCAGTGAGGGGTGGGAACCAAGACCTGATGTTTTCACAAGGGTAATGGCCTGATCTGCAGTCTTGTGTTTCCCCCTCAGGTGGAGGAGAGGCTGAAAAAGCCAAGGAGAAGGGATGCAGGATTGGAGGACAGGGAGTAGTTCTGTGTCAAAGCAGAGTGAAAGACTCTGCTTATGAGTGATATTGAGATAGTCAAGAGGATTGTGAAGAAGTGATGAAATGGCAAATAGCAAGGAAAGTTCTCCTATTTTTCCTTTGCTTTTCTTTCATATGAGCAAGATGTTAAGTGAAGAGGTGAACAAGCAGGTTTTCAATAAGCTTGAAAGTAATTAAAGTCTTCTATTAGCTTGTCAGGCAGTTGATTTTTTATTTTTTTGCTAGTATCCATGAACTCTCCAGACTGATAAACTACGAAAAGGTTACTGACGTGCAGCTGAGCCTGGGGGTGGCACATAGACTCATAAGAGTGGCACTAGTTACATTGTGCAGTCACTTGAATTCCCTGTTCAGAGACAAGAAGCAAAAACCTTTATCGTTATTGCCTCCTGGCCTTTTTAATTTCTGCTTCACATCCTTATAACATCTGAGGTAAGACACCTGTCCCCTGAGCTTTGAAACACTTTTGTGGCTGGTACTTAACCCCCCTTTTCACAGGTATCTCCTCTCCTCCCTGCATCAATGGACTAATTGCATGCGTGCATGTTGACACAGGGTGGAAAGAATAAAGCCTTTAGTTAAGCAATTAGTTGCTGCCATTGCAGGCCCTTCCACAAGATAATTGAGCGCCGTTAAGTAATGTTTGGTTCTGAAATGTAGCAATTATCACAGTAATTGCAAGGACGTTTCTTGAATTCTAACCCATTTTCATTGAGGCGTTGAGTGTTTCTGCTCGGCATCTAAGCTGCTGGAGTGCCTGGTGTGACATGGCGGGGGAAGCAAGCAGGGAGGAGGAAGGAAACGTGTTCTCTTGGAGAGCCTGCCAAAAGCCCAAATTTGGTGGTGTTTTTTGTGTTGCAAGCACCTGATGCTGAGCTGACTTTACCCTGCTCTTGCCAAGACCTCTCAGCCTGAGCAGGGGGATCTTCCCTGTCCTAAGGCCAAAGCAGAGACAGGGTGGTGGAGCACACTCTGCCTGAGCTAGAGCTTGACTTCACCAGGTCTCTGCCTCCTTTCAAACGTGCAAGTCATTCTTGCACGGCACCAAGCTGGTTTCTGGCCTTGAAGGTTTGCAGTCCAACGTCTATCCTCTGCCAGGAGCAACGGTCTGAGCTTCAAGGGGATGGGATTGGCCACTAGAGGGTAGCACAATTAAAAGCATAAGGAAGTCTCATTTCTTGAAATTGGACTGGCTGTGCTGGGGGATGCACAGCAGGGATGGCCAGACCTCTGCAGATACCTGGACACACAGGGCTTCCAGGTTACCTGCTGCTCGATGGATGGGGCAGTGCAGGAGCAGAAGCAAGCTCACTGCAAGGAGAGGACTTGCCATGGTGAAGCAGGAGCATGTGGCAGCAGCAGTAGAGCAGGGTTCCCAGTGCTGCTTCTGGTCTTCCTGGCCACCATCCTCCCTCCTTCCTTCCTCCTCACCAGAGCCCAGGGTCCCAAATGAGCCTTTTGGCTTGACTCTACTGTTGGCTTAATGTAATTTCTTGAGCTGTGGCTCTGAACCCAAGCTCAGAGCTGGGATACCACCAGGCCAGATGGACAATATCAAGGTCTTTCTTTGTTTTCTGAGTTAACACATCTATAAATACATCTAATAAAAATACTGGAGTATGTACTGCTCTTCTCTCGGCCTCTGCTGGCATGTACAGAGTGCCATGCACACTAGCAGATAAGAATGTGACCAGTTCTTAAAATCACAGTCTTGTATGAATGGAGACAAATAAGTGCTGGTCACACAAGAAGCAAGGTTTTAATTTTAAAGTGTGCCTCTGGAACCAAAGGTCAGAGTGGAGCCATCCTCCCTTGAACAAAATCCCCACCATGACACTGTATTAACATGATACTTAAAAATGCAGCTGCGCTCTCGGGTTAAAGTCCTGGCTCTGGAGAGAGCACACTCTGGCAGGATCAGTTTCGAGGATGGAGAAATGCGGTGTCTGACGCACACTAAAATGTCTGTCTCCTGATCTGCTGTGCAGAAATGCATCAAGCATGTCTTGAAACGTGGGCTTTGCCAGTTGCCAGCACACGCCAGGGACAGGGGGTTAGTTATGATGTTAATGTAGTTAATTGGGGATATGAAGAAATCTGTGAAGGAGAAGGCAAATGCTTTTCTTATAGTCGCGTGGCTCATTAGAGCAATTGCATAGCACTGGCAGGGTGAAAGACCTTTTTCTCTTCAAGGGTATTTGTAGCATGCTAAGAAGCCTTATTTCTTCATGGGGGTCACAAAGATGTTTCCTCGCCATGTTTTGGGCAGCACTGGGACACCAGCAGGTGTCCTGCAATACCACAGTGCAGTGTTATGACACTGTTGTGAAAGAATCTGAGTGACTCAAGGTAGAAATTTCTCATCGCATAGAAAAGGGCCAACTTGAAACTGATCCTCGCTAGTTGCAGGACGTCACCACTGTGGTAGCAGGACACAACAACACAGAGTACTTGTTTAACTGTGAATATGTCCTTGTAACCCATGGGACAAACTGTGGCTTTTGTGCTGTGTCTGCCTGTTCTAAACCAAAAGATTTATTCACCAGCTCATGACCCATCAGGTTAATGCATCTTCAGAGGTTGTTGCTGGTCAGCTGACACCAAGGACAGCTTAATCTGCTTTTCCCAGATTACCCTAATTGTGAGGTGACTCCCTGCCCACTCTTGCACATCAATTGACCTCCACGAATCCTTGTAATATTTCACCTTTTGGATGTGTTTTATACCATTGCCCCCTGCCCCCCAATACATAATCCCTTAGGAGCAGCAGGAGAAGCCATGTATGTTTCCCACCTTATTTTTACATGCTGCCAGGTGATCTGAGGCTCTTGAGTTTGTGCTTTGGAGTCTGTGCAGGGTTGTAGTCATGTCTGCAGTGAGAGTCATTGCCTTCTGGAAGAAAGGTGTCCTTTTGAGAGACATGGGCAAGAAGGCAATTGCCGTTTAATGTACAAACTCCTTGGGAAGTGAAAAGCACATTCATCTTGTGCCTTCCCTGGCAGCCTCCAGGTCCTCTGTGCCTCCTGCTGTGTTGCACTGGGCTGCTGCTACCCATGCAGGACTGCCCAGGGCTGGCAAGCAAAGACCAGGAGGCTCTGGAGTGCCTTGCTGAAAGAACGGACCATTCACCAGCTGGCAGCACGGGTGTGAACCACTCCCCTGGGGCATTCGAAGTATGAGCAAGTATAGTAGTGTATTGAGTTGTGTGTGGTGGCTTTTTCCTTGTTGCCTTAGGGAACAAACAAGTCTCTTGCTAGCCCTCGGGTGGCCTTGTCTGGGCTCCGTATTCAGGGTGGCACACTGCTTCCCTGGCCTGACCCTGACCCTGGAGTGCAGTGGGAGGAAGATGACTGGGAGGGGGAGAGCATGGGGGCTATTTTCACTCCTGTATCACTATCTAGTTAGACTCCAAGATGCTGTCCCTCACTGCTGTCTGCCACCTCGCTTGCTCTATGGCTCTCAAGTGTTTACCATTGACAGGCTGCGAGCAGATGGACTGGCAAGAAGAGATAAATTTGACCCAAGAAGATGTCATTTGAGGAACAGCTGAGGCTAATGTTTCACCAGATGTCCCAGCTTTAACCCATTAGCAACTTCAAGGAACTCGGTGTTGTCAATGGTTTAAACACACTCAGTTACCACACAGGCAGGTCACAAAGGTTATTGTTAAAATTTTCACAATAAGCAGATATTCCAGGGTTTTCCAAGGAGGCTGCCATGAGCTCAAGCCCAACAGGGGAGTACAGTAGTGATGTGTACCATAGTTACATAGGTGTCCTCTGCAAGCATGGCTCAAACAACTGGAGTTAGTCAAAATGTTACCCATTTAGTGCTAAGTGAATCTGCTGGTGCATGAACCAGCAGATACCGTGTTATGACAATACTGACAAATGCTCTCAAAGGCATCCGTGTAATTGGGGTAGCCGGTTTTCCCCTTAGCGACTCTGTCTGTATTGAGCGTCCCAAGAGACATTTGCTGTTTCTGCTGCCAGATTAAATGTGTATGCATGTGCTTGGTGGCCGTGTTCCTCAGGTCATGACAATGTGGGCTGCTTATCCACAGATTGTACCTAGAAGATACTGCAGAACAGTGAATGAGCCCACATGAGTGGGTGGATATGCACACACAGTCACTGAGAGAGAAAGTTATGTAAAGCTGTACAGAGCACTTTCCAGCATCCTCGACTGAGAGCAGGCAGAGAACCAGACCAGTGATGCTTCTGCATCTGCACCAAGTGTTTCTGTAACTCTCTCTGTTACTGGTTTCTGTAACTCTGCCTTCTCTGGTCCTCTGGGAAGGATTGTCATCTGGCATTTAGATAGGTTTAACTAACTACTGGTAAAATGAAGTTGTGACTGTAAGGTCATCCGTCCCTTTGTGTAGACATATGGGATTTATGGGTATTTGAGCCAGTGAGTTATGATAGCTGTGGCCTGATCATGGAAGCGTTTCCCATCATGGTAGTATCTCACACCTTCTACTGACTGCTTTATGCTCCTGTTTGTTGGAGGTGACTTCACCACTGGTTTTGTTGGTGTGGCAGCTCCTGCCCTGAGACAGTGTTGGGGGCAGAGGGGACACAGGCAGGTGTCTGTGTGTTATTTGCCCATGTACCCCTTCTTGCTGTCAGTGTTGTGAAGAGTTGAGCGTCTTGAGGTTGTTTCCTATGTGAAGTCTGAAAAAGACCAAATCTATAGTGTCTTGTGTTAAACCCCAACTTGTCACCTTTAGCTCTGATGAATCCACCCGAGTACACGCTCACAACTAACATAGCCAGAAAGCCCAGGGGAAACTGAGCATCTTCTCATTAGCTGGTGTTTATTAATGGATGTTTTTTACCCCAGGCAAAGTTGAGTCTAATCAAATTGCCCTCTTCAAATTAATTGCCTTGTTTAAGGCTTGATCTGGGAGGTGGAAGAACAACTCCTCTCCCTTTATCTGAGAGAGTGTGAGCGAGTGTTTGGCACTGTATGAGCCTGTTTCAAATGCAACACTTCTCTTGCTGGGCCTCTACTGAGAGATTTTGGGAAAGTTCATAGGGTCAAATTTGCCTCTGCCTTTTCACTGAAGCCCTGGAATGGAGCATCCCTCTTGGAAGTGGACTGCACTGTTTTTAACCAAATTTTGTAAGATATTTAGGGCTAGATTTTCAGCCAGTATAAACCAATGTCCCCAGATCCCCATAAATCTGTCCTCTTTTTTTCCCACTGAAGGGATGCCATATATTTCTTGACCTATTCCTGCTTGGCTGGGAGGATGTTAACACTGAAGTCAGGGATCAACATGTACCAGCAAAGTCTTTCCCTTTCAGTCCCTTTGATCTGTGCTGGTCTCTGGATTTTCAGGGAAACCACTCCTGGACTTGATCATGAAGCTAACAGCTCCCTACTGCAAGGACTGCACTGCAGACAATTTTTCTGCTTGAGCAGGGCTCCGAGTGCTCGAGTGCAAATGCCAGCATTTACACAAGCTGCCCAGCTGCTTTCAGATGTGTGTGTTGTTTACATGCAGACTCCAGCTGGTTGCTACAGTAGGATTTAGACATGCAAGGTCTGAAGGGGAAAAGCTGCCCTATGCTATAGAGATTAGGCAGCATCTGTGTTGCCAGTAGGACAAGCTGGCTGGTTTTATTACCTTGAGACTTGCCTTCTGGACAAGAAAAGCCATGAAAGCTGGCCCAGAAAGGAGAAGAAGTTAGTGGTGTTAATCTACACAAGAGATGCCAATGTTCCTAGTGCTGACGTATTCAATGTCTCTGCCTTCCTTGAAGTGGCACCTCTGATGTGACTGGGAAGGGCAAGTAAAAGCTAAAGTACAGAAAGCAAGAAATCCGTCCTTCTGCCCTAGCAATAATCATTTTTTTTGCCACAAAATGGCCTCTTTTCCTGTGAGTTCACTTCTTCCTCACTCTTCCAGTCCCTTTGTGTGGCAGGATGGGAAGATACAATGAGGACAGGCTTTATTGGAAATAGGGCTCGGCTGGGCAAAACCAGAAGCTGTTCTATGCACTGGACTGGGAAATCCAGCACCACTGCGGGCCTATCTTCCCAGGCTGTCCAAATGTGTGTGGGTGTTTTAAATATCAACATTTTAATGGCTTTTACTTCAATGTTTTGTTCAAGAAGGATTTTCTATTCCTCCTGCTCCTCTCCCCCCTCTCCAGGGTGCTGGGAAGTTCATCCCAGAAAAAAGCGAGACTGGAGAATGTGTGTCTCTTGGGGGGTTTTTGATAACCGATAAGAATTGTGGAAAGTCCCATAGGTGAGCATTTTCCTTCATTACTCAACAAGACTTGGCGCTAATATTTCTTAGGAACCTGCCGCTCTCTGTGTCTCTTTTCACGCAGTTTGGTTGTTATGACATGTACAGTAGCTGAAATTTAAAATCCATTGAACTGGGGCCAACATCTTCAAAATGGCCACTGATTGGGAATTCTGTGATTTTTGAGATAACTGATGTGAATGCTTCACCCCTGCCTTTCCAGAGGAGCTGTGCATTCATGAGTGCTCTGAAATGGGGCATGCTGTGCTCCTAGGTTAGCAGTTTTAATGAGATCTGTGGAATAGCTCTGCTCTGCAATCTCATTTATTCTACTGAATAGTAATCATTAATGTGAATTTTCTTTCCAGAGAAAGTGAATATTTTGTCAGAAAAAAACCTGCTGTGTCTTACCAACTCCTTTCTGATTAGCTTCATCAGTCAACATTTTCTGATTCAAAAAAGAAAACTATCTTGGAAAAGCAACATTTAGGAAGATTGTTCTTGACAAGTTGAATTTTAGGAGTTTGCTGGCATCTTTGCTTGATATAGTTTTGATCTGAGATGCAAATTTTTTGGTTTAAAATGTTATAAGAGAAAATGTGGGTTTGTTTTGTTGGGGATTTTTTATTATTTGTTTTGGGTGGGGTTTTTTAATGAAGTGCAAAGCAAGAGAATAAGATGCCTTCCTTCACTGTACTGGACAAAAGTGTTACCCTTTCAGTATTTTAAGTGTATAGCCCATGCTAAGCAGTGCAGCAGTTTTCTTCTTGATGGGTAGTGGAAGTGAGAAGTCACTGATGCTACAGTTAACACCAGACCCTGCAAGAGCAGAACAGTATTAACCTCCTCATGGCCGTTGACATCATCTGTGCTGTATTTTGGGCAAGGTGCCTCAGCTGCCCTTCAGCCCATGCTCTTCTTTAGCCTATATCGCATGGATGCAAACCCACGTGTGGACTGTGGCTTCAGGTGACCTTCTGGGAATAGCAGGGAGAGAAATCAGTGCTCCATGCTGTCCCTTAGCATGCATCATCCTGTAGTGCCAATGACACAGACATGTTTTGCCTGACCTGGCTTGCTGCTGTACCTTGCAGCAATCCCAGATGATGAGAGAAATGTTCTTAAAAAGGTCCCCAAGTCACAGAGTTAGTGGGGTCAGTGGTGCTCTGAGTTCAAGCCATCCCTGAGCTGTGTGGAAATTTGCTTGTAAGCCACAGGTGGCTATGTAGACCCTCACCTTGTTGGGGAGCACATGGCATCTGTCCTGGCCTCAAGGGTAGCCCATACCAAGAATGGCAGGTGATTTCCAGAGCAGCCCTTACGGGAGATGCAGCTCAGGGAATCGCTGGGTTCACCTCCGGGACGGCTCTCAGGGGTTCACTGCGGGCCAGGCGGGAGGAAGTCACCGCCGCTGCCTGGCTTAGATCTTCCAAAACCGCTGAAGGCAGAAAGGCAAGCAAGCAGCAGACAGCAAAGGAAAGATTAATTGGCCGGCTGCCTGAAGGGCTGGTTGGGGTTGTATTTCTTGTTCTTACCCTTGCAAATTTCTACAGGATTGTAAATCTTGAGCTGCTTCCCAAATGGGGAGACTTCAGGTGTGTTTTTCTAAATAAGCAAACCTGAGCATACTTTAGTTCTTTGACTCAACACACAGGAATTCCCATTGGCTTTATTACATGCTGACAAGTGTGCTGGGGAAAGCAGGACAGATCAATGGCTATGTTTGAAGCGGACCATAAATCACTCATGACACCAGGCAGCAGATTGACTGACTAGCCTTGTTCCTCCCCTCGCAGCACACCAGCGCTGACCCTGGCTTGCCACCGAGACATCAGGGAAGGCTGCCTGTGATTAATGCTGCAAATGAAACCCTGGCCCAGTCAGCAGCAGGCAAGCTTGAGCTGAAGGGCTCTGGAGGGAAAGGTCAAAGGACAGCGGTACGAGTCAGGAGGAGTAAATGAAAACTGGTTAAATCCTCCTGAGCTCCCAGCACCGTTGTCCCATGCTATATACATTCTTTTCTCAGTGCCCCCATGAGATCCTTGCTTTACATGAATGTCTGTCCCTGCCCCAAACATGTTGTGTGAGCATTCAACATCACCAGCTGAGCAACAACGACATTAAAGCTGAAAAATTGACAGGAGGGTTTCTGATGCCAGACGTGGGAATTTGGCCACTGACGGGTTTTGACTTTTTGGAAGGAGCAAAGATGGGCAGATGGTTTTGAATGTAATATTTTCTTCACTGGAAATTGTAGCCTTGGGGTAATAGAAAATCAGACGTAGCCCTGGTCTAGACAGAAGAGGGGTGTGAGAACATTCAGACTGCCAAGCACTCCCCTCCCCTGCCCCCATGCACCAGGGCTGGCGTGGGAAGGGAGGGACAGTAGGAAAAGCTGCTGGAAAAATCACACCATTCTCATTTGACACTTTCAGGCTGCTCTTTTTTTTTTTACTGATAGGTTGAGAGAAAAATCAGGGAAATTATAATTTAAAAATGAAAGCAATAGAAAGCACGGCCACTCAGCCAGTTTGGTTGAAACCCTTCTTTTTGGTGGGAGAAGAAAATGAGAAAGATTGAGTTTTTTCATCCAAATTGAAAAATAAACCCTCCTCCAATTCCAACAGTGGCTTGCAACCTCATTTTGGAGCTGTCTCTCTGGAGGAAACAGTTAAGCAACTAAAGAAACCCATCTCTGCATGCATAGAGATTGCTCCTTCCATGGGAGCACAGGATACTGGGAGTGCCTTGTGCTGGTAGATATGAGTCGAGATGCCAGGGCTGTGGGTCTGCCCACAGGCAAGATCTTAATTAAAATTTATTTATCTTATATCAAATAATTTTCTGAAAATTTTCGAAGTTGTTTCCATGTCTTGTGCTAAAAAGAAATCAAGGGAATATTTTGCAAGCTCTTGACACTCATACTTTTTTCATCTAAATGACACTTTTTTCATCTAAAAAGGTCCAAGCCCTACATTGATGCAGTGTTTGGTAAATAAGAAATCCTGGTAACACTGACAGAATTTTTTTTTTTTAAGTCAATAAAAATTGTACATGAAGCAGGAAATGCCATTAGTGATAGCATTTTTGATGTTTTTCTCTTGAAAAAGCAGACCTATAATGGGCACCCAAGTGCACTGCCCTTTCTGTGTAAATAACCTTAAAATTCAGCAAACTGTAGTAGAAATCAGCCAATGTCAAGATGGGGCCCTTCCACCTTCACAGGCGGTGCAACCATGCAGTGTTAACACATGCGAGAGGACTTCTGCTGAATAGAGAAGAGGGAATTTGATGTTTGTAGGCACTTTGGTTCCTGTGCTCTGGGAGCGGGCAGGCCTGGCCAGGTTGCTTTCTTTTGTATTTTTTTGGGGCAAAGCGAAGCATTCGGAAATGGAAACTCTTGGTGAGGAGATAGCTTTTCTTTCCCTGCCATCATGCTGTCTTGAGCACAGCTCAGTTTTAGTTTACAGGGTTTTCCTTTCATCTGAAACCTTCCAATCTCAGGCAGGTTAACTTGCCAAGGTGCACCTTCCCTTTCATAAATATTGCAGTAGCTACAGGCTATGGAGAGTTAGCCAAGCAAGTTCTCTTCATCTATCATGATCTCACCCCTCCCTTAACCCCCTTCTCTCCCGCCCTCTCATTAAATAAGAACAAAAGGTAAACCGTAACCCTCTCACATGCCACATTAATATATGGTATAATTTTCCAGTTCTGCCCAGTTCTGGTATGGCAGCTGTGCGGTTGTGTAGAAAATGGGGCATCCCTCATGTTGGGAACACTTGCAATCTCCTGTCTAAACCTGCTCCAAGCTGGAACATCCTGGGCTGCCCAAATGCTGCTGAAATAACTTTTTATGCCCCTGGGCATCAGAGGTTGAAGGACCCATCCCTGCCCTGGTACCTAAGCAGCAGCTTCCTAAGCTCCTGTTTCCCTGACCTTCAGCTCATCAAGTGTTAGCAGAGCTGCTGTCTCTGATGTTTTGCAGGCCTTTGGGGAACTGGCACATGCTCTGTCCTTGCCTGCTGTGGAGGTTTCCTCCTCTCCGGCTTGGCTGTGTGCAAGCCGCCCCCTGTGTGCGTGGGGGGTATGGGGAGCTCTGCAGCTGGCGTCCCTGCCGGGAGCGAGGGCTGCTCTACCTCCCACCTGGGTTGCAGGGGAGTTCACCTTAGTTCTGCAAACAGAAATGACTTGAAATACAGGTTCCCAGCACTCAGCTAAGTAGAGAATGCTTTTCTTTCCCTGTGGCCTTCTGGCACTGCTAACACACAGGAGAATGGGGTTTGTGTGCATCCTCACTGCAGTTCTGTTTGAAGCTTTATACACATGCACGCATGTGTGTACGTGAGCGCATAAGGACACACTTTAAATCAATATTCTTTCACCATGCTTCAAAGATACAATTGTTTCTGGTTAAAGAAGCCAAAGATAAATAACTAATATATTAGCTCATGGAGCCATTCCTTTGCTCTAATGTCCTGAACAGAGGATACACCAGATGCTGAACCATGCATAGTTCTATTAGTGGCTGCATTACAGCAGTGCCCAGAACCCAAGATGGTGGGACTGTACTCACTGCTCTGTGTAGTGAAGTTTACACAGGTATGCAAGCCTGAGAACATAAGATGATGAAATGGGTGAAGGAGGAGAGCAGCATCTGTAAAATGATATGAAAATGTTCTTCCTCTCAGTAATTCCAGGCACATGAGGAAGCATAACAAGGAAATAAATTCTCCTGTCTGTTTCAGATTTTCAGGGAAAATCACTAAATCCAAACAGATTTTTTTTTCTTGGAAAGCACAAATAGCTATAAACAAAAAGCAAAACTGCCATAAAATCTTAAAATTTCACCAGAAGTTAGCTCAGATCTTGCAGCTTACATGAGAAATACATTCCATGGAGGATGGGTGATTGTGTGACAGCTTTGTCATGAATGTGGTCCAAAGACCATATTTCTCTTATGTTTCCTTAGAAACTTTTTAGCAAGCTCTTATCATCCCTAGACTGAGCAGGTTAAATGGAGGCTGGTTTTGTGTGCTAATATGCTTTGCCATTAGCTCCACTATCCATTGCTCCCAGAGCAGAGATCTCCTGCTCTGCATTTTCTCCATCCCCTAATTCTCTTTTACTCCAAGTAGCTTTCATCTTTGTTGAGTGTTAAACCTTTCATCAGGGCACTCTGCCAGACCCTTTGTCGCTGCGGAGAGCAGTTTTGCCTCCTTCCCTGTTTCTGAAACGCCTCCCCTCACATGCTCACACTTACATCTGTCAAGGACACCAACAGGTGACACCTTCCTCCTCCCCATCGCGTCAAGGCTAGAAAAGGCTGTGGCAAGGGGAGCACTTACAAATAAGGCCAGAATTGATGACCGATGTCCATGATGCATTTTTTTATTTATACCCATGCACGCACACTTGTGTGTATGTTACAATGACTTCAGGGGACTGGAGGGGACTTTCCGCAAGGATTAACTGAGTGTGCCTTCAACAAGGTAACACAACGAACTCGCCTCGGCTGCTGTGTGCTTTATTAGGGCCTTCTATCATACAGAAACTGTTTTTTAAAAGAGCTTAGTGTGGTTAGCAAAAGTTACACCATATCTGGAGTGGATCCTGCAGTCCTAATCTGGTGAAACTCTTAATGTAAAACTAAGCAGGTTTGTAACGGGTCTTCGTTTAAGATCGCTGCTGTATTCTGTTACTGATAGTACAGTACTACAGGGATGGTCTGCTAGTTACAATATATATGTGAGCAATGAGTCCCTGCTCCAAAGAGTGCACAGAGCCAGATGTTGGGTGCAATCTGATGGAGGGTGGAGAAGATCCAGAGACTGAAAAATATGCAGAATTTGTGCCAAGTACACTTCTCTCCCTTAAAGTCCAAATTAGCAAGCATTATGACTGAACTGGGTCCTGAAAATACTTTAGGAGGGAAGACTGTGGGCTTTCCTTTTGCACTACCCTTCCCCCTGCAAACTCTCAATTCACCAGGCAGATCTGTGCAAGAAGGTGACCAAGCAGTGGCCACAGAAAATGCTGCTGGTGGGGTGGTGAAGGACACAATGGTCTCTCTCTCAAACACTGAAAAGAGGTATCTGCCATCTTTTTAATGTCCATGGCTTTCTCTTGCTATATCTAAACTTAAGTACAACATCTTCTGAAAAAGCATTTCTAGCCCATGGTAACTTCAAGGAATCCAGACTCTGCTCAGTACCTGCATTATCTGTAAGATACAGAGAGCTGTAGGCATCACTCATTGATGGTAAAGGCCACTTCTCCTCTGAGGCAGAGACTGAAATGAAAAAGAGGAGTTAGAAAGCTGTGAATAGCACCCATATGTGCAGCAGTACACATGCTCTCCCACATAACTAGCATTCGCCAATGGAAGATGCAGTAAGTGCCCCTTGGACATTTGGTGTGTAACAGGGGTATTGAGCCTCTGAGACAGAGGTTTTCTACAGTGGGTGGTACACTTGCATTTGAAGCCTCATGGTTTGGGGAACCTTTATGAAGCATGAGAATACTGACATAATGGGGCCAAACTTCACTTTGATCCTATATGCAGGCCTTTGAGTCTGAGCCATATGTTATGAAAAAAGCCAATTTCCAAACCAGAGGTTTGGTGCTGACTTATCCCTGAAACTGTCACAGATGTGGGGTAGAAAGCTTTCTGGTTAATAGTTTTGAGTGCAAGAAGAGGAGCCGGTTGTGTTGGTGCTCTAAATTGAGTTGAAAATGCTGTGAGAGCAGACTTTTTGGGAAAAAAACAAAACAAAACAAGACAAAACACTTAACTAGTTCTCTGGACATTATACGACAATGCTGAAGAATGACAAGACTGGTGCATGTAGGAATCAAGAGAATTAGAGAGTGAATTTAGACTTTTCCAAAGCATGGTTTCATGTGCTGCAGGGAGCTCAGGGAAGGGAGCAATAGGGGTTGCTTTTATTCTGTCCTAATCCACTAACTGGTCCTTGACCTCGTCTCTTTTGACAGGTTGCCAGCTGTAAGGTAGGGAACCTCCCAGCAGAAGTGGGATGCCTGATATGAGTTTTCTGCTCCACTCTGAGCATCAGTGAGGGAGTTGCTCCCCAATAAAGGACTTGCTCTGGTGCCTACTAGACTAGCCACACTGCAATCATGGGGAGCATGAACCTCATCCTCTCCTTCACCTGTTTTCACCGCAGTTCCTTTCATGAGTTATGCGCAAACTGAATTCACGAGCAAGAGCACAGGCATCAGTGAAATACAATTTAATAGGGTTACTTTACACATCCTGAACCCAGCATGTTTCTGCTCATCCCAGGAGCCAGCTGGTATTGGTAAATTATGACTTGGACTAACCACATTCAGTTTAGTGTCTACAGAAGTACTTAAGGCTCTTCAACATTCATACTTGCAAGAAACACCTGCGTTGGGTGGCCAGGAAAGGTGAATGGAGAGAGCATTATCCTGGCCTAAAACCCCAACGTGCCAGAGAGAATGGGAGTGACTCAGCAGAGAGGCTGCTGACTGTACCTACTCTGCAACACGCAGTAGCTGCTTTCCTTCCCCCTTTCCCAGCTGGTGTTTAGGCTATAGGACACATGGGTAACATTTCCAAAGGCACGTGGTCCCAATGGGGACATAAGAGGTTTTTTGGCTGAAATACAGTCTTTATGGAGCAGTGCAGAATTTTAGGGAGGCTGAACTAGCTACCACACTATTGGGCCACCACTGTTGGGCTACCACGCTATTCCAGTACTGGCATAGCCTGGCCATGCCACTTCCAGTTGTTTTTTTCATGAGCACTGAGATCTCTGTGCTGAGTTTTATTAAGCAGCATCAAAGCTCTTTGCTTCTTCATGGGGGATCAATGGAAATTGAGCTCCTAAGGCCCCAAGGGTACAGGGTCCAGCTCACTTCTGGCTCTCCTGTCCAACACTAGTCTCATCTCCAAAGCTTGGGATGGCTGAGAATGGTGGTTCCTGGTGACTGGGAACTTAATTGTACTCCTACTGACTAAGCAGTGATGGGTGAACTCGAGAAGGCCTGACTAGATATCTTGTATCAAGGAATTATCCAGCATTTTCAAAATTAGCCTGCTTGGCAGTTTGGTCTTTTGATGTTTCTATGAACAGAATTAAATTGAAAGGGTCTTCTTGCTGGATTTTTACTTTCTTCTTCTAGTATCCCCTCCAGATGAGAAGAGGTAGAAGTGAAATCTAGTCCTATGCTTTACAAGGTTTGATTCAATGTTGGTAGGGCTGAGCCATATGCCTGTTCTAACTGATGCCATCATACCTGTGAGACACACAACATGTTATTGCTCAGTGGCTTAGCAACATGCACTGTGGCCTGCCTTCTGCAAGCTTCTCACCTTTGCCTTTCCTTTCAGGGCCAGTATTTAGCAAACAGAATTTGCAGTGCCATGGTTACCAGCAAGCAGAGCTTAGGACCTTTGAGCCATTTGCCAGTGTCTTGGGTGATATCATCAGCTTATAATATTGTAGCACCTTTTGCAAATTCAGCTTTTCATAGATCTGTGGGTGCTGGAGGGGAATTGAATTTTGGGGGACCTCTCAAGATTGTGTCATTTAGTCTCTCACTGCAATGACAGCTGAAGCTTTCACATGCCGAAACCCAAGAATCGGGGAACTTGTGTTTAAGATTTCCATACCATCTGCCAGCTCCCACCAGTGGACTATAACATCCAATGTGTGTACATTAATCCAATGAACATTTAGTCAGTTAAATGGAAGGGAGCAGTTCCAAGAGGAGAACTCCAGAAGGAGCCCACAGAGCCTCTAAGAAATGTCCATACTGGCTAAGGATTTGTGTAGCCCAAACCCTGTCTCTGGATGTGCCCATTTACGGTTTGGAATAAGTCTGAAAACTGGACAAATAGTGGTGGTTGCCCCAAGTGCTTTCCCAGACCATCTTGATATTCTCTTAATACTTAATAGCTGCAAATTCCTTGAATATGTTTGGTCACCTCTCCCACTCATAGTGACCTAACTGGTCTTTCCTTGAGCTGACCCCAGCCCTGGGTTTCTAGCTTTGCATATGATCACATTGCCAGTGCAGCAGGAGCTTGCTTACTTTTTTCTTAATCTTCTCCCTTCTTTACTTATGAGAAATCTCACTCTGGATGTTAGAAACTTGCCCAACCCAAGTTTCATAAAAGTTGGATTTTAATTGTGTTTTACATTTGATGAAAAATGCTGATATTCTGAAAAATAGAAAATATTATGGAAAAATCCTGCTCTGTTCTGGCCCCAGCAAGGTGCCCCAGTGCCCTGCTAAGTTTCTTATTGCTGTTCCACGGCAGAAGCCGGAGATGGTTGAGCAGAGCTGTACCCAGTGCTGTGGGTCTATCACCACTTAAAGCATGAAAATCATAGAATCGTAGAATCATAGAATTATAGAATAGTTTGGGTTGTTAGGGACCTGTAAAGGTCATCTAGTCCCACCCCCTGTGACGATCAGGGACATTTTCAACTATATCAGGTTGCTCAGAGCCCTGTCCAACCTGACCTTGAATGTTTCTAGGGATGGGGCATCTACTACCTCTCTGGGCAAGCTGTTCCAGTGATACACCACCCCCATTGTAAAAAATGTCTTCCTTACATTTAGTATAAGTCTACCCTCTTTCATTTTAAAACCATTACCCCTTGTCCTATCGCAACAGGTCCTGCTAAACCGTTTGTCGTCTTCTTTCTTAAAAGCCCCCTTTAGGTACTGAAAGGCTCCAATAAGGTCTCCCTGGAGCCTTCTTTTCTCCAGGCTGAACAACCCCAACTCTCTCAGCCTTTCTTCATAGGAGAGATCCTCCAGCCCTCGCATCATTTTTGTGGCCCTCCTCTGGACCTGCTCCAACAGGTCCAGGTCTTTCTTGTACTGAGGGCTCCAGAGCTGGATGCAGTACTCCAGGTGGAATCAAAATGGAGAACCCAGTGGTTTCATGTGAATGAGATGGGGTAAATTCAGGTCAGTGTCTGCTTGAAGAGTTTACATATGTGCTTGTGTGACAGAGGCGGCCCTCATATGTGATGTGGGATTGTAAAGCACATCTAAGTGGGTTTTCTGCAGAAATAAGTGTTTGGTGAACTCTAAACCTGTCCAGGCTGGCTGTGAGCCTCACCCTGACAGCTTTCAGTGTAAGGGACAGATATGTGCCATTTTCCGCACTGAACTTGCCTACACATCAGGGGTGTCAGGACTGGGCCCATGTTTTGAGGGCAGATTGGGAACCTTGGAGTCCTGTGGGAACTGGCCAGCTCTTAGCACAGGTCAGGGCCTCTGCGGGGCGAAAGGATTTTCTCCTCCTGGGCATGCCAACTCAGGCCCTGCCACTCAGGCTCAGAGGCTCTCTTTTGTAGCTGTATTGCCATGCTAAGTGCCCTAAATCAGTTCACCCTGAGGAGCACAGAGGGGGGTGGCTCCATCCTGCAGGAATGGGTGCTGGATAAGCTCATCGAGGATGAAGGGACACGGCAATACAGGACCATGACAGCCTGTGTAGGGAATGTGGTGAACAAAACAAATAGGCTACCCAAGACCCTTTCCTTTTACACTCCGGGGTCCGGCAGCTGCTTGCCTTGACTGATGGATGGCAGCATTGCCCAGGCACCTCCGCGTACCCTCCTCTCCTTCCCTCTCATCTTTCACACTGTGCTGTCATTCCCTCTGCTCCCTGGATGACCCTTTGTAGAAATATCCTTGGCAAAAAAAGCTAATGAGGGCACTTACAGTCCCTCAGGGTGTTAACAGGCTTGCTGGCCCTCAGAGGCTTGCCACCCTCACAATTTGTGCTTGTTTGTGGGTTTGGGTGTTTTTTACAAGCTCAGTAAAGGGTCTGGGAAACTGATCAGCAGGAAAGTGCACCGATGCACTTGGCACAGAGCTGCCAGAAAAGCATGGCATTCATGTCCCCTGCTGCATGGCTCTTCCAGCTGCCCCTCAGTAGCAATGTATTTTCCCTGCATGTGAATTTGCAGCTTGTCATTCCCTGTGCATCTGTGAAGATGGAAGGAGAGCTCATCTGCAAGGCTGTCAAGTTACCTGGTCAAAAGTACTGTGGTTTGTAACATTGGGAGCCCTCACCATGGCAGAGCGCCAGCCATGATGTCCCTAATGCATGCCACTAGCCTTGCTCTGCAGGTTTAGATGTGCTTGCATAGAGTTCATGGATCTCCTTTCCTCTCCCATAGCAGCCAGTTTTCCTGGAAGACAACCTGCTGCTATGGCTGACAAATGGAAATGTGTTCACATACTCACACAGAAGATGCTATGTACTTTCCCTCCTTGTGCTTTTGAGCAAGTGATAACTTCCATTTGTATCTCCTTTGACACACATCAGAGAAGGAGTATTTAATGAGCTTTCTTGTATTTCTGTACATCTTTTTTTTTTTTTTTTCCTCAAAGGCTATCTTCTTTCTTTTGCTTTATTTTGGACAAGAAGAGGATTATTTTTTTCTAAGGTGATGGTGAATTCTTTTCATACTGGGGAGGAAATCAAGCTAATAACTGCTTGGCAGGCAGTTTTAAAGAAATTTGCAACTAGATATTCAATCACAGGAAAGGAGTAATATCTGCATCTCAGGAGTTCACAAAATACTTGACAAGGAAGGAAAAATGGTATCGTCTTCTGTAGTCCCACAGTCATACAGATGGAGAATAGGCATCACTGGAGACTGGAGCAGCAGTTGCCCCAAGCACAGAATTCAAAGCTGCTGCTACCTACAGGCTCTTTTGGAGGGGACATTAAGGAAATTTCTCTTGTGCATGTGCATGTGCTCTTTTTTAATCTGATAGAGAGGACAAAATAAGGGGAGGGAGGAGATCCTCCTTCTTGCTTACACATTTTGCTTTAAAAGTATTGAGTCTGGTATAAAGACTTTCGCTTTTTTGTGCAGAAGTCTTTGCTGTCTGCCTCTTCTCCCTGCTGACTGCCTGCAGTTATCTCTTGCTTCTCTTGCACCTTTGTTGAGTTTGTAAGCAGTTACTTTTTTTCCTCTACTTATTTACTGCCTAGTGTAGTCCAAGTTTCTATAACAGCTAATCACCTAAACCTGGCTACCAGGTTTGCATTGTGCATGTGGTTTTTGATTTGGTCCTTCCTGAGACAAGAATGAGCTGTGATCTTTGGATGAAGGTCCAAAATTTCCATGAAGCTCACAGCTGTCTGGGTCTAGTTGGGAGGAATTCTCCGTGTATTGCTTAGGCTATTTAAAGTGTGCTTTGTCCTCCTGTGACACTCAGGTAGTCCCCTGCGGTAGTCAGTGTGCTCAGGACCTACTGCAGTCAGTGTGCTCCTGGAATATGGCTCTTACCTGGCAGACCATGGCCCTTTCCATCCCAACAGCAGTCAGAACTGTGCTGAGGTAGAGGTATGTAAGGTCAGGACTCAGCAGAGGAAAAGGAGGCCTCGAATAGAACAGTGACTCTTACAAAACATCTCCTTTTGTCTCTGAAATCCATTGCAACTATCACTTCCCACCTCAACAGAAAAATTCATCACCAAATTTTGTCTTTAAGCTCATGTTGTGCAAACAGACAGTTTTACAAATTTGTTTACGTTAAGTTATTCTCCTAGAGTTTGTTGGCCATGTACCTACCCTGCTGGTTATTCAGAGGCTCTTCACCACAAAGACTGTTCTGACTATGCACTAGTCATCAGCTGCTGCGAGAAGTGTCTCATTAGTCACCTGCCTGAAGAGCACAGCTTCCGCTCCCCAGCTAGCTGAAGCCCACAACATTTTCATGATGCCCACACAAACACTTTCAGGGTGAATGTACCTCTCTAAAGAGTGTTTCTGACCTTCCTTGTTTTTCTCCAAGGACCTTCAGAAACTAGAGAGACCCTCCCACCTCTTTATTTTTGGTAAGGAAAAATGTTCTCCAGTGTACATGAAGTGAATGCACTTGAAGCAAGATTGTTCCATGAAATTTAGTATTTATTCAAGACCACAGATGCAGGTATGTAAGCACCTAAGGCTTCATAGGCATCAACTTTCAAACATTTCTTGTTCTGGAATACCAGGCATTTGTCAGTCAGACTCTCAGGAGAGGTGAGATAGAGTCTGGAAGACAGTCCAGTTCTGAGATGCTATTTAGTCCATATTGTTCTCTGTAGCCAGAATTTTTTACAAACAAAAAGCTAACAGTTTGTGAATGTAGTGCCTCTGGAGAGTTGCAGCTCGATCTTCTGCCCTGCTTTATGCATCTGGTTTTCCATGCAGCCTTGCTTATGCTTTGTAGAATTGCATTTCTTTGATCAAAATCATGAAGGATTGGCTCAGCTGGGATTAACAATGATGCATGAGCCTTGCTCCCAGTACTGAGTTTTAGACATTAGGTAGAAAACCCCAAGATTGAGTTGCAGAGAAGCAGAGTTGTCTAACTTAAAAAAATTCTCAATATACAAGCAGTTATCAGGAGATCTCTAGCTGATTGTTTCTTGGATTTTCAGGACCTTTCCTTCCCCAAGTTGTGCAAGTGATCATTGCTCTTTTCAAGCTTTATTTTTCCCATAGCACTGACTCTTTTTTTGCCCAAATCCATCCTGTTTTACAAGCCACACCATTTTACAGAGTTTTCATTCAAGAGATCGATTTCTCACTTACTGTGTCAAATGCAGCTCCCTAGGAAAGCAAGAAATATTTTTCAGCCAGTTTGCCTCTTTACCTAATATAAATAGGAAGAAGACAAGAAAGAGAAACATAATAAGCTATGCTATCTCCAGAATTTGAAGTTATTTACAAATCATGCAGTATATAAGGCTTGTGCCTCACAATGAATTGATCACCAGGTGGTATTTCTCGTAAAGTTTACCTGGCCCAGTGAAATGCAGGTGCTAGCACATTTCATGTTCATGCCCTTGGTACAGGGACCCAGCTTCAGCAAAGTATGTGGCCACAAAAGTAGTTTTATTGACTTCAGCTGGCCAGCTTGTATGTCAGCCAGCGTGTGCTTACGTGCTCTGTGAGGTCAAGCCTGCCTTTCTTTGTGCCAGGAAGGGCATAGGCACTGTTCACATTACAGCAGCTCAACAATATCCATTGCTGTATGATAACAGCATGCACATGGACACCTACTTTGCAGCGAATTACATTTAACGTGTGAGGAACGAGAGCCAAGCTTCACTTGCTGCAGGCAAAAACCAGGACATAATCACTTGGACCATGTCAGATAATGTGCAATAGCTCATTAAGCAATAGCAACTTTATCACTCACCGGAGCCTCATGTCCTGACCAGTGTGGGAGGAGGGCGGGAAGTAGACCATCTAATTTCCTGGCATCCTTGTGTAGTTGTGTCACCACAGTAGCTGAAAATCTATCTTGAAGGTATTTTTCCCAAAAACTTTTCACTCTAGCACAAAACCAATGTACATGCCCCTGGTTTGAAAAGAAGCCTGTCTCAAGGTAGAGACCTGAGCTCAGGTCCCCCAGAGTGACAAAAATATTCTCCACACACCAGAACCCCTATACAGAAAGCCAAATGCTGTCATACTGCCCTTGGTGGCACCAACCTGCACTTTGGTTTTAACTTAGCATCCTTCTGAGGGAAGGCAGAGCTCCACCTGTGCTCTTGTATGCCCTTTGTGTTGGGATCACAGCATGGGATATTTTTGTAAATTATCTAATGACCAGACTGAAAAGATAGTCTTTCTAGGGTTACCACTGAATGCAGAACGTGACTCCAAAGCACAGTATCCAAGCATCTTTGCTTACTATGGAAGGGTGATTGGTTGCAGTGTTTTAGCTCTGCACCCAATGAGAAGGGCTGCAGGGCTCGAGTTAGCAGTATCTTGGTGATATGAACCTCCATAGGGTTTATGTCATACCTATATTTCAGAAGTTACAGAATGTGAAAGATATTATTACCTAAGAAGCATGTTGCAGAGCCAGCTCCTCTGGCCTAACGACACCTTCTTTTTAAAGGTTTCTGTGTAATGCAAATTTAAAATAAGGGTTGTGGAGTGGTTCTTTATTAGAAGTAAAATGAATTCCCCTTACCCTATCACATGAAGAACGGGATGATTGTGCAGCAGTAAAGTAACCTCAGGAGGAGTCCAATGCACAAAGCAGAGATCTAGTTTGGGAGAGCACAATGTTAGGGAGGACTGGTCTTGTGTTGACAACTACACTCATGATCTCCCTTCTGTAACTGAAGTGAAACAGAAATTTTTCCAGGACATGAATACTGTCATATTGATCCTACTGATGCATCTGTTAGCTAAACACCCTGTTCAGATATAGTAGTGCTGGAAGTCAGGGGTTTTTTTAATGACTGAGAAGCCAGGCAAAATGTTTGCCCCTGTTTTTTAATGAAAAATTGTAGATTCTTTGGTTTGTGATATTAAGTTCTACTGAATTATTTTGTTTGTTTATTTTTAATTTTCTGAAGTTAATATGTTTGGAGCACATCTAAATAAAGGGTTTAAAATTGGGGGAGCTGGCTAAAAGAACATTCCATCTAACAATTTTCTTCTCACTCTAGTTTGCACTGTAGAGTTTGAACTTTTGTATTTTTTTTTAAGCAATCTGTTGCTGGTTAACCAAAACATTTCAATCAGAAATATAGCATTTGCTTTCCATACCTGCTGTTCGATGAAAGCAGCGTGCTTTTGTCTGCATCCCAGCACAGCAGAAATCTCTTTTTTTTTTTTTTTGGTCTATCAAAATTCCCAGTGACCAGAAAGCAGTGGTTTTAATAGTTCTGGGCCTTGGGCTGCTGCCCTCTCCTGGAAGGAATGCCAGGTCTCTGGTCACACCTAAGAACATCTGTTCCTGAATCTAAGACCAAGCCATGGCTGGAGCATTTAGGACTAAGGCACGTAGCATGACAAATGTGGTCCCAGAAGTAAGTTTGCAAGTAGCAAATTGCAACCAAATATGGGACTGTGCACCAAAAACTATGACCAGCTTTAATGGCACAGCAACTCTATTCCTACTTTTTCTATACTAAATGTGCCCAAGTGGCAGTATCTTCTATTTTGGGGAGTGGAGAAATCTGGAGGTGTATCTCATCTCCCAAGTGCAATGCCAAGAAATTGTTGCAGAATGATTCAGAAAGCCTATTATTGCCTGTGCATGGGCTAGTTCTCATTGTTCCCCCTGCCTTGGGAAGCCAATGACTCACCGTATCACTTCTTCATGAAAAATGGGCTGCTGCAAAGGATGACCCTCCAAAAAAAGTACAGGAGAGAATGAAATAAGGGCAAAGTTCTCAGTCATGCCTCTGAATTAGCAGAAATTTTCACTGTGTAAAGTAAGCCAGGCAAACAAGCCAAAAGGCTCATAGGTGTATTAGTTTTAAAACTAGGACACCCAGGAGATCAGGTCTAAGGTAAGAGGCAAAGTTGGGGTATTATGAAGGGTTGACCCAAAGTTCATCTGGGAAACTATTCTGCTCTTTGAGAGAGAGGAGCATACACAGCTGCCAGTCCTTCGTAGGGATAGGGACGTCTTCCTGCAGGAGATATAAACCCTCTCTGGATGCTTAAGGTTCCTTACCTGGCTTTGGAAAAGGAAAGGTGCTAAAACTTTTTTCAAAGGACAGAAAATGAGGCAATATTTGACTTAGTCCATTTCCAGTCCTAATGCTCTCTGCAGGTCTTGGCTTTTTGACATTTTTTCTAGACATTTTCTTTTCCCCATACCATCTGTAAAATTTGTTGGACTATATTCCGCCTAAGTGCCTGACTTTGTGTGCCTGATAGGCAATTCTACTTCTCCCTCCTCCCAAGAGTCATCAGGCCCAAGGGGATGGCAGGCAGGAGTGACTGACTGACTGCAGGATGACAGGAAATGGAAGGTCTTGTAAGGGTCACCAGGTGTGATCTAAGGCTTGTGAAGTTTTGTAGGTTTTGAGGAACAAAACAGTAGAAACCCAAAGTGTGTTTTTGCTTTCTCTCTCCCAACTTCATTTACTTGCCCATTAAATTCAGAAGCATGTAGCTACGCCCATAGAAAATTACTGCATTTCGTAACCTTTAATTGATTTGCGTATATATGGGGAAACTGGTATTTCGGGACTATCCAACTGTGCCATCACTATCAGCTTTTCATGGATCTCTGTCTGGTTGCTGCAGAGAGGCCCTGATATATGTCTGCCTGGCATAGACCTGGCAGCTCCATAGGCTGAATTCTTTACTGCAGGTTACTAATACTGGAATCAGGAGAGCTTTTATTTGTAGATGGGGCAGATATTCGTTGCAGCATGCTCCGCTCTGTTTGTTTGGCTGGGTGTTGGTATTCCAGCAAAGACTTTTAAACACATCAGTGTGCTGCATGCTGCTAATTATGCTCCTTTGCTATACCATTAGAAAAGGTAGGGACACTGCTGGCATGGACAGATACAGAAGCACTTCAGCCCATAGTTACTGACATGGGTGTAATTGCTCCCCACATCACCGCTCTCAGTCTCCTGGGATTTTCAGCCATTGTCAATTCAGGGATGCAGTAGATGTCCATGTGAGCTGGGAAAGAGGTGAGGGTTCTCCCAACTCCTCATCTGTCTCAAGGGCACTATTGCTGAAAATCCAGTTCAGTGGCCCCAGCCTTTGCTTTGCTGATCACAGCTGTGAGAAGGAAATGCATGGCAAGAAAACGCTGCTTCACTCATACTGTTGACCTCAGTTTTAACTTTTGTTTCTAACTTCTGAGGCTGGAAAGCCTTGCAGATAATACATCAGCCATGAAGATGGACCACTCATTGTCCTTTCTACATCTAATGCCCCTGTTTCTGGAGTTGGTTATACTGCTAATGCTGCTGGCGTGAAAGGCGTTGCTTCAGGCTTGGATGTTACGAGTGTTGCCCTGAATAAATAATGATTGAGGTGCCCGAAATAGCCCAGGACAAGCACCATCCAACCCACAGCACATGTATGATATGTCAGAACTGAGGGTCAGCTCCAGCCCTGGCTGAGGGGTTTGCAGCTGCTCAAAGGTGGTGGTGGGCACTTGAACCAGTAAAGCCCTCCTCAACAAGCCTGGTGGCCCAGGGAGAACACAGTCACAGTGTCCTCTGCAGGTACTTGAAAGATATGACCAGCACGGGGACTTGCTATTGGGATGTATGGACCTTCTTGGCGAAGCTGAAGTCAGCATGGGGCAAGCACAGGGTGTGGTGGGTGATAACAGTGTAATGCAGGCCAGGCCATGGCTTCTGCTGTCAGCTTTGGGAACTGATGTCCAGCCATGATGCAGCATTGGCAGGAAGACAACCACAGCAGGCAGGAGGCTCGCCAGGGAGCTGAGGCCACGTGACACAGCAGTGAGGAGAACCAGCTGCAGCCCAGAGGCACCTGAGGTCACTCTGTGGTGGCTGAGATTTACTGAGGCTTTCAAACCAGGCTGGTTCACAGCAAGCTAAGGGCACTGCATGACCGTAACATGACCTGCCCTTCTTCTTAACCCAGGAGTGTGAATACTTATTGAATTTTCTATGTCTGGTGCGAAACACCACTCTTCAGGCGCTAGAGCTGATGCAAGGATGCTTTGTGGAAGGTCATTGCACAAAGAGCAGTCACCTATTAAACACCCTGCCGATGCAGTGGGACCCTGCGGAACTGTTAGCCTAGGGTTGCTTTGTAGCAAAAAAACTGGAGCTATCAGATGGGGATGTGCTCACAAATGCAAACCCAACAAAACACACCAGAAAGGAGCAAGAGACTGTGTTTTCTTGAAAACATTTCCAACACTTCAGTCTTCATCTTTTTTGTTCTTTTTTTCTTCTGCCTTGTTCCTCTCTTATCACTGCATCTTTCTTCTCTTCCATTTCTCAATATCTCTCTCTCTTTCTCTGCTTTTTGAATGCAGAGCCATGCACATTTGTCCAAGCATCTCTGCCAGCCCCAGTCTGAAATTAGGCACATTGTGTAAGAGCCTCGTTTCACTCCATCCAAACTATGGTCCTCAAGAGCACACACTGAATGAGGCCAGAGGAGCTGGGTCCTCCGTTGTTGCACCTGGCCCAATGTCTGGAGCTTATTGCTACATCAGAAGCCATAACACCCCCTCTCCCTTGAGAAAAAATACCTCAGGCCAAGCCACCATCTCCATGTTATCACCTGCTAATTGCAGGACATCCTGGGGAAGATGGTGGCGTTTGCACCTTTGATCCCAATGCTGCAAGGTTGGGTTTTCTCTTCTGCAGGCTCTGAGAGAGTGTAGGTGTTTGCTTTAGGCTACGATGACATGAGAAATACCTTAGTGAGGCGAGGCGTGGGTGTATTGGGGCGTGACTCAGAGGAAGTCAATGTACAGGGATTTGTTTTTTGTGCAAGAGATCTATTCACTTTAGTTACCAGCATGGGTGTAATTAACTTTTCTTTTTACATTTTATTATTTTGATTATTAATCATGGCTTAAGAATGGCTGAGCCAATGAAGATTTCATATGCAATTTCAAAAAGTCCAAGATTTATTATACCAAGGGCTGGCTTGAGGAGCCATGGATGACAGTTCACTAGATTCTGATGAAGGACCAGCACAAATCAAAGAGGCTGGTAGCCTGGGGCAGGATATCTTGCTTTAGAACCAGAGAATAGTGAAGGACATACTTAAAATTGGGCTTGGAGAAGTCTTGCCAAGACAACTTAGGAGAGGATCAGTATGGATGCAGCAAGATGCAAATAAAATTAAGTTGCTGTATTTAACTAGTCCAGATTTCCTTGGTTTTGGAGCTAGACCTCTTTTTCTCTTATTTGTTTTAATTGACAGTAGACGAAATTAGCTGCAGTTCTTACACAGGGTAAGGATCATTCTGAGGTTATTTGAGTTTGCAGTGCCTTTAGCCTTGACTTAAGACATCCAGAGTCAAACTTTCTGCAGCAGACGTGGCTGCACAGGTCAAAAGCTTGCCACAGTTTGGGGCCCTATTCTGATTCTGCTTGTGTGCCAGTAGAGTTGCTGTGGTGTGTATAAAACGAATCTGAGTTGAATGCACAAGGACCATATGGCCCTGCTCTTCTTGTCACCACCCTGCTGCATTCGGCGGTGAGATCGCTGCAGTAATAGAAAAATTTATGCCAAAACAACTCAGCGAGCAGGCTGCAATTCCTATAAAAGTTAACTTGAGAGAAATATAACTTCAAAGCAAATGACAATTCATTTTCCAAGAAGAAGATGCTGGACTGAAGTGAGAGGCACATGAATCATGCTGCCTGTATTTGACTTCTGCCCCGGTTTGAGACTAAAATTGGCATGTTAGGAGGTGAGCTGAGGGAAGCAGCTGGGGCATCTCGTGCTAATCAAAACCAGAAAAGGTTACTACAAACTCTGCAAGCCTGTGATGTTCTAATAGTCTGGTTCAGAACATTTGTTTACAGAGGTCATTGACTGGATTCCTCTGTTCTCATCCCGGAGTGCCTTGTTGCTATTTTTAACAAGAAGCACCTTTTAACAAAGGTGTCCAGTTTCCCAGCAAATAGTCAACTCTAGGATCCAATATGCAGCCAACTTATTCAGGTGGCTAACAGAGCAGAACTGGAGAGGAAAGAACATTTCTGTCCCTTGGGAAACTCTAAGATGTGTTTGCATTCATACTAAGAAGGAAAAATATTGTCAAGATGTTCAGGAAATAATGAAGGGTTTTTTTGCAATCAAACACAGTACGTTTACCTTGAAATATTGAATAAAACTTCTGTATATTTGATTGAAATGAAACACTTTTTTTGTATCTGTAGGTATTAAGTATTCTGAAGCAGTTCTCAAAAGTTGTTTTAAAATGAAAATTCCTGGTTTGCTTAGAAATTTCAATTCAAATTACATTTGAGCCAAGACAGGCAAGACAAAGAGAAAGGAGAGGGGCACCAGGTGATTTTGTCGTAGGAGGAACCAGGTGGTTTTGCCATGGTAGAGCATAAAATGGGGATCTGTCAAATTGAGATATGAGCAGTAAATAAGTGAGGGCTAGAAATTGTCATTTCAACTTGTTACTCCTGTCCAGAAACAAAATGACTGGGCTTGCACAATGGTGCCTAGAAATGTGGCTGGGTCATTTCCAGACTCAAGCTGGTCTGTGTGCTATCAGCACAGAAGTATCTGTACTGCCCTCATTGATCCTGGTAATCCAAGGCTGCCATGTGCAGAGCCTGCTTGGGCATCTCTGCACCTATTGCACTGGCACATCTCTGTATCTATAGTGTTTTGGGGGATGACAGTCTCATTGCAGCCTGGATGGTTGTAGGTCTCCTCCTAGAGAATCAACTAATCTTCTTTCTTCTTCCATTTCCAATGTTTTCTGAAATGAGGTGCCAATGTTTTCCTTTTTGTTGATGAAAGAATGTGTGTCACTGCTGGTGTTGGATGTATTCCTGCAGAGGTATTCTCAGCCTATAATACAGAAGAGGGAGAAACAGCAGAACTCTCTTATCAAGGGAAGAAAAGGAAAACGGACCAAAAGAGGTCAGTGGTGGTGAGTGTCAGGCACAGTGAAGATCAAGAAAATTTCCAAGCTCTTTCTTGCAGTTCATCAAATCCCTGGTTGACTTTTCCACAACTCATTCCTTGTACCTTATAAATAATACTTAAATCAATGCAGACAATTGTGGCTGCTGGTAAAAACCACAGAGAGCAGCTATACACAATGGAAATGACTTATTCCACCATTTGGTTTTACTCTGGAACAAGCAAAAAACTTTTGAAAAGAAGTGAGTCATTTTTTTTCATCCATTTTAGCTTTTGTCTGCTCAACAATGTGTCCTTCTTTTGTGTAGTTGTGGTCTTAATGATTTTGTTGGGTTTTTATTTATTTACTTTTTTTGTGATTTGCTTTCTTGGTTTAGGATTGTCTCCCAGTGACAACTGCTAGCACCACAGGGCTAGAACCTGGTAGAAGACAAAGCAAAACCATCATGCCTTTGGGGAAATTACTCTGCTACCTTGCCAAGAAACATGTTTGGCAGGTTTATAAGCCAAGGTGGAGTTGGAGTTCTCTGAGCCCTTCTGCCCTCCTTGAAAGATGTCAGGTGGGAACCTCAGCAAAGCTAACATCTTGAGTAACATCTCCATGGTTGGACAAACTGGTTCAGGTAGAAGAAATTGCAGCTCAGACTGAACTTTTGCCCATTTCTTGATGGGCTGAGCCTAAATTTTGTCTTCTTCTACCTCACAAACCTAAATGTGGAACATGCTTGTCCTCAGAGTTGAACCTTCATAGACATTGTGAAAAGTATGGCTGATATCTTAAAATCTTCCTCCTGCACGTCTGCACCTCTACCCTCCTTTGAGGTTAATTGTTTGAACATCAGCCAGTATTTACTCCATGCGCGCTAATCCCAGACTGGTGTGGGCTTCAGGCCTCCATTAGAGATCTACTTCCCACAGGACCACAAACCAATGTGTCCCTTTGACTTTGCCAAGAGTGTATTAGAAAGTAGGGGTGGTGGGGATGCATGTGGTTAGCCTAAGTAGCCACTTGTCATTGTTGGAGAGTCTGTGTGGTTTTTATGAGGAAAGGGATTGAATAGTCTTCCTCTGAGTTGACTCTGAAAAAATAGAGCAAGGGGCTGAGCGTAGAGATGGAGGGGGTTCTTTTTGACCTTAAGGCAATCTTGGCAATTATACCTCCATAAAGAATAGGTCTTTGCACGACAAAAGAGGTTCTAACATTTTCAGTTGTATTAGCTATAACTCATTGCTGAAAGGGTTACCAGCTGCTCTAGGAGGAAGAACAATTAGCCTAATTTAGTAAAAGGACATTTAACCTTTTAGGGAAAGACCTTCTGAGAGGTACTTCCACAGGAGTAACTTGTTAAAGCATCAGTCCTTCCCAGGTCATGTGGCATGGGGAGCAGATGATGGCCCAGCTATACATAAAGAGCTGTGCCCAAGGAAAGAACCTTTTGGGGAGGTAGCTGAAGGAGGGCTTTTGGGATATATGTGGAAGGAGTTGCTATGGAAGACAGAGCAATGGGAGAAGGCATAGAAGAAAAAAGATGCTTCAGGCAGGATAATCCAAGGCTTTTGCTGGCTGAGCATCTTCTGTTTCTTATCTCCCTTGGGTAAAAGTGGTGAGTGATGAAGAGCAGGGATATGTACTATTATCCCTGAAACCTGGGATGGGCTCTAGACTGGGAATGCCTGTGTCCATTTTGTCAGTAAGATGCGATGAGCAGGACAACATTAAGATTTCTTTTAAATCAAATTAGGGATTTTGGTTTAAAGTGGCTCAAACTCCAGATTGCTCTAGTTCTGTTGGGTTATTGGGCAACTGCAGCTGAATCTAAACTCCTGATGCCTCTTGCAAAGGGGACAGAGGCACCACTTTCCAGTTGCTCAAGCCCATAATATCAGCAACTCTTCTGAACAGAAAAATCCTTGAGATAGCAAAATAATGCTCCTCTGAGACTTAAACTCAGCTCAGGAGATACTTCCAGGGCTCCTCATGTAGCTGTTGCAAAGCCTTCTGTTTATATCTTTGTTGCTTGACATTGGCAGGGGTTGGCAGGTTATCTGAATACTCTATCTCTGTCTATATTTGCCTACTTCTAGATCTGTTGACAGTATAAGAGTGTCAATATTTTTTCCCTTGTAAGGCAATATAAGCAACTGCTTAACTGTTGACTCAACCGAAGATTACTAATTTCAATAGCTAGTTAACAAATCAGCCTACACTTCGGGTAGAAGTGCAGTGCCTGCTACTTCTGAAAGGGACCTGGGAAGCTAATAGTGATCAGCTGCTTGGAGCCCAAGGCTAAGCCAGGGTGGAGTGTAATGATGTTCCCTTTGGACAGGTGGCTCACCTGCTCAACAGATAAGCTGGGCTGGCAGGTGGGAGGGACACTTCATGGGATGCACTATTTCAGGATGTCTCTTCCTCTGGTTCTTTGGATGGTAGCTTCCTGAAATTTACTTTGCACTTAAATTATAGCAGGTAATTGCTGGATTTCCTTTTCTCCTGTTAGCTGGATACATTTTAGAAAATCATGTCAACTTGGATCTCTTTACACAGAGAGAATGGTAGAGCAAGCTGTAGTGAAGGTTTGTAAGAGTATCTGCAGGGGGCTTGCCAGCCCAAATCCCACCTAATCGAATTGTCATACCTGTGTTTTTTGGGCTTTGGGGTTTTTTTTTTGCTTTGTTTTTGGTGGGGTTTTTTTTGCCATGTAGCAGCTGCAGAGTACATTTAAGAAATAGGCTGATTCCATCTTTTGCTGAGCTGTGCCTTCTTCCAAGCATACAGGCATTGACACTGAATGTGCACAGTGTATGTAAGACCTGTACCTACCCAATAGTGCTTCTACTCTAATTTTTTAGTCATCACTGAGATACCAGGAAATTGCTCAGTAGAAATCTATCTGCTCCATTTCCCTTTGCTTTAAAATGCCCTTGAGATGGTCATCAGAACCTAGCGCGGGCTGTCTGTGTTTATCTGTCTCTGCTCTGCTTTCTATTTGTTCTGCAATTATCTTGTGAAACACTGTGCACGCTTTTAGGCATGATTTTCTTTTCCAGCTCTGCTCATCCCTTTCTTTTGCACACATGCATTTACAGTTCATTTTTTCTAATGAAAGTAAAGTAATGTCCTGCAAAGGTCTGGGGTTGAGGGAAAGGGAGGAGCTGCATGTGTGCTTTTCTCATTACATTAGAAATGAGTGTTCAAGTTCCCCTGGAGTGAATTTACTTGTATCTCTATGTAACAATAGCCCAGAAAAGACTTTTTGTCTATTTTACACTTCTACCATGTGCATGGATAAAATGTGCTTAGAATATAAATAAAAGATGTTGTGGTGTGGAGAGACATCCATCTTAGTAGTTTGTGCACATGTCCACATTGCTCTGGTGTTATTCAGCCTGACATACAGTGTCTCTGGTTTAATTAATGTTTTTGTCAGCTTCTATGGAAAATATGCCAAACTTATCAAACCTATTCTTATTCTCTGTCAATGACAAGGGGCATCTGTTGTGCCTACAAAGCTTCTGTTTCAGCATCCAGTTACTCATCTGAATGAACAGTGATAAGTGAGGAGCACCTGGCAGTACTGCAGGACCAAAGCCATGGTTTAGTTACTGGTACCTGTACATTATCAAAAACGTTGGCTGCCTTCTTGTTTTGCAGCATCTTTTACATATAAAAGGACTTGTCTAGATGGACAAGACAGAGTGGGAGAAAGGAAATCTTGTCCCTCTTTTTCTGGTGGGGAATCATAGAATCATTTGGTTGGGAAAGACCTTTAAGATCAGTGAGTCCAACCACGCCTGTCCACTACTAAACCATGTCTCTAAGCACCTCATCTATCTGTCTTTTAAATACCTCCAGGGGTGGTGACTTGACCACTTCCCTGGGTAGCCTGTTCCAGTGCCTGATAACCCTTTCAGTGAATATTTTTTTCCTAATATTCAATCTAAACCTCCCCTGGTGCAACTTGAGGTCACTTCCTCTTGTACTATTGCTAGTTACTTGGGCGAAGAGACCAACACCCACCTTGCTACAACCTCCTTTCAGGTAGTTGTAGAGGGACATAAGGTCTCCCCTCCGCCCCCTCTTCTCCAGGCTAAACAACCCCATTCCCTCAGCTGTTCTTCATAAGACTTGTGCTCGAGACCATTCACCAGCTTTGTTG